>AWWV01008490.1:0-71401 GCA_001974805.1 Corchorus capsularis
GAGGAGATGGAGTGGGGAGGGGTGGGGAGGTTTTGGGAGGGATTTGAAAAAAAATATGTTTAGTTTAAGGAAGGGGTTAAAAAATGATGTCTTCACCTTTTGTGTTTGGTTGGAAGAACTAAGAAGGGGTTGGGAGGAATTTATGTGTATTTTCCAAATTTACCCTTATATATAGAAAATAAAATATTTTATCCAATTTTTTACATGTCCACTTTTTAAATACAAAACAAAATAATTATTATATATTTTCTCCAAGCGTATAATGATTATACTATTGAACATTATCATTATTATCATCATTACAAAATATTTATACTAAAAAATAATTAATTACAAACTATATTATATTTTAATAAATGGAACATGTGTTTTTTTATAATATTTTTTAAAATAAACTTGACATATAATATAATAATTTATATTTGAAATATTATTTTGGAGTTAATCTTTGTTTTTATAATTGAAAAATAAATAGGAAAGCAATTAAAATATAAATTTATTAATAAAGTAATTATTATTTTTATTTTATCAAAGTGTAATTATTTTCATTATCATTACAAATATTTATATACTAAAAATATAAAATTAATTTTTTTAACTTATTATATTTTATTTAGCAAGAACAATTTTAAGTTATTAATATATAATCCAATTGGGGCAGTTTGATAAGAAAAAATTTTATCCCAACCCACCCCTCCCAAATACCCCAATTTTGGGGGGAGGGGTATAAGGGGTTAGGAGGGGTACGTAGTAGTATCCCTCACCCTTCTTCACTCCCTCAACCAAACAAACCCAAATCGCTCAAACCCCACCCCTCCCAAATAGATTAATAGATTAAGATATGCGGAATTTAAAGGTTGATATGTATATTTTAGAAAATAGTTTTGAATTTTAAAAATAAAAATAATTCAGAAAAGATGGTTTACATCAACTCTTCACCCTGTATTTGGGGTCCAAAATTTGCACTGTTAGTGTATGAAATAATTATTCAAAAAAATCGATTTTTTAAATATTTTCCTTATTAACAATGCTGAAAAATCATGATTCTAGCGGGAAAAAAATACTATATGATCAAGCTCCAAAAGTATCACAAATGTTCTTAAAAAAAAGTGTCACAAATGTCAAGGATGTACTAAAGTAGTTATTTGCTTATCAAGACAAAAACCGTCAAATAATGCTGAAATCATGATTGTATTCTAAAAACCACTTTCTTCTTGAAAAGAAAATTAATAAAAAAAAGGAAGAATACGTACATACACACATCTTTGTGTAGTAGAAGTTAATTAAAACTTAATTATCAATGAAACGAAATCAATCCACGTCTTTGTGTTATTACTTATTAGTTAATGCTATGATAAGAAGAAATTTAGAAAGGGAAAAAAATGGGTAGAGGAAAGACGGGAAAATCGATATCGAGTTGCCAAATTAATATTTCAGATTCAGAAAAGAAAAAGAGAGAGAGAGAGAGAGAGAGGCAAGGCAGCTGGGAGTAATGAAAGCAACTGTAGTTCACAGCGGTTAGACGTAAAAAGTTGGGACCGTACCTCTCTGCCTTAATTGCTTTATTCAACCAAAAGTCAATAACTTTAGTTGGCTTCTCTTGCCCTGTTTAAGCTTTAAAGGACTCAGACTCAAGCATACTATATTCTCTTACTTTAATTTTGTATCTCTCTCTCGATCATGTAATCCAAAGAAAAATATAAAATTATGATTGCATATATATTCATAAAATTATGATTGCATTCTAATGATTATGGATGTGGGTCCTGTGTAGATCGAAAAGAGTGGGTCCAGATGATGTTTTAGTTTTACAAACTCATTCCCAATCCCATGCTTGATTTTGATTAATTAACGTTCATGGCTTCATGCATACTAGCTAATATATTGTATTTGTAATTGCATAATGCATAAACGAACAAACTGATCTCTGCTTCTGGTTTTGAAGCAAAGATTGTGATGCAATTGTGAGCGAAATTATGAAAGAGAGTGATTCGGAAGTAGAATGCAAATTAAGCAGATGCATATATTATAGTAGTATTGTTTTACTTAAAGCAAGCGAAGATCACTTAATTAATTTCTTCTGTTATCATATGTATCTCCTATAAATAATATATAATTAATGCTCAACAAACGTATAGTACTATAAACGAGAGAGAGGGAGAAGAGAGAAAGGAGTTAACTAACCTGAAACCTGCAGCTTCCATATTGTTCCTGAGGGAGTTGAAGTTGATTGCAATTTGCAAAACAAAAGCTTATAAGTTGTTGCTGTGTTTAAAGTTTAAACTAAGCGCAGAAGCATGCAAATTCAAATGCAAATGCAATGCTTTCATATATATATATATATATATATATATGAAAGAAAGTGCAAGTGAAAGGACCAAGGGGTAGTAGCAGCCCTACATTAATGACACGCAAGATTGATAATTTCTTACTCTTTGAGATGAGTGATGAGTGATGAGTAGCAGATGATCAGCAGACATGATATATAGGTAGCACTAGCAGCCAATGCCAATGGCACACTAAAACGCCAAAAGAAGAGAGAAAAAGAAAAGCCAAAGAAAGAGACTGTTCAGAGAGGGAGCAATAATGAACAACTGAACTATTTTAGAGACAAACCCGGAAAAAAGACACTCTCTATCTATCTGCAAATTGCAATACAACAACTTTTTTTTTTTTGTCTTTTGGGTTTAATTCTGAATTCAGAGAGAGATTGGAGAGGGAAAGCAAAAGAAAGAAACCCCCAGACACAGAATATAGATACTACTAATCTAATATGAAATTCAAAAGAAAAAGAAAACGGTATAGTACGTACTAGACACTGAGAAAGAGTAGTATATAAATTAGTTGTGAGAAATGAAATATAATTATATAAAAAGGGGGAATCCGGAATCGAATGGAAGGACGAAGGGGTAAGTTTACTTTGGGATCGATATATAAGGATATGGTTGTATTTGGTTTGCCTTTGCGTGATCTTATGGCAGTGTTAGGTGCTATTGTCTTTTCTGCAACCGCAATTCTGCAAATTGTAAGTCTAAATATATAGTAACAATACATGGCCTGATCTACTCTCTACGCTACTCTATATATTTGGTAATTTCCTTTCCTTGATGAAATCTAAATTACAGATGGGTCTCTGCTGTTGCTGTTTGCTGCTGCAAAGTGTGTAAGTAGTACTAGTACTATAGTTCTGATGCATCCAAGAGCTGCAGATCACTTTTAATTTCCCTCTTTTAGGATTTTCAGATATTTCACTTTCACTAGTAAAGCCAAAGCATCATCATCGTCTAATTGTTGTAATTTCCCTGCTTTATGTATAGAGCCACGCGCTATCTTAGTTTTATTTTTATTATTATAGGAGAAATTAGTACTCCATAGTCCATATATATATATATACAACACGACAGCAAAGTGCAAACCAAATTATCAAGAGTTGCAGACATGGATAGCGAGAGGTGAATGTGTGATCAGTGATCAGAATGAGATGGCTTCCCCCTTGCATCTGCATCTGCATCTGCCCCAATTCCAAGATTCTTGTCTCTCTCTTTTTTCCTCTTTTTTCTTTGTGATTTAATCATTAATGACTGCCCCCATCCATACTACTACTAGTAGTATTTTTACCAAAACAATCTCTCTTTCAACTTCCCATCTAAACCCCTTTTAATTTTGATTCAAAACTCACTTCATCATTGGAATGACAAATTTCTACCCATTCATTTACATTTACATTTAATCAACATTTTCATCATCTATGTGGACTGTGGTCTTGGTAGGTGAGAGAATGGTAATGTCTTACTTAGTACCAAAAAGAAAATAATGAATTTCTTGATTCATGGACTCAATGAACTTTTGCTATTGGGTTAAATAAATGAGGAGAATAAAGGCTAGACAAAACCCAAATATTAATGTCAAAAAAAGGCTAGACAAAACCCAAATGTTAATGTCAAAAAAGGGTTAGACAAAACCCACTCTGCCAGGACACACAAGTATCTAGGTACCGGCCTCCGGCCCCAATAATCTTTTCAACTACAATTATCAAATCACCAGGCCCGACCCAAACATTCACTTTGATTGAAACAGTTTTCTTTTCGGGTTGTTCCAAAGGAATACTATACTATATATTTTCATCTTCATTCTTCAACATACAATCCATCCCATACAATGATACAAACATCTATGAGAGAGAAATCTAATAACTTGAATTGTTATGACTTCACACACATCATTTCAAACTAGATCCATCTATTTACATACCCCACAATCTTGCTCAAGAGAGTAACCAGGAATCAGACTTCTTTAAAACCAGCTGGTCTTGGAATATTCTACTCTAAAAATTGAAGCTACAACTTTCGTGTCGCACTCTTCTTCACACAACTTTGTGACCATGATGATGGCTTAAATCCCCCTGTCAGCAAGTTTGAAGCTGCACCTGCACAGATTTTTCTTCTCTTTGACTCTAGCTCCAACCTTTTCTGATTGGATGTGGAGGACCCAGATGACCCAGCAAAGATTGAAGCAGATTTAATCAACGCCCGCTTATCCTTCCTATTTCTATCAAACTTGGAAGGAAACTTGACTCCTGCAGCAGTAGCAGCATCTTCTACTGTGGCCGGAAGAAGTCGAATGCTTAGGCCCATTTTCCTGGAGGCAGATTCCTCTTCAACAATCCTCTTCTTTTGACTCTGAAAACACGAACAGAGTCAGTAAATACAAAAGCAAGTCCATTAAGAATATGTAGCAAGCAAACAACTATATATAAGATAAAGAACATACTCTAAGTTTGGCACGGAGAGCTTTGTTGAGGGCATAGTCATCTGAATGCCTGGCATCAGACACCCTCTGGAGACGCACTAAGACTGGCTCAGCTTCTTTCTTCTTCTGCAAATCCTCCTCCTGATGTTCAAGACGATAAAATGGATCTGCAAGCTTGCCTCTTTCTGCATGACAACATATTAACTGTCAAAACCCATCAGAAGTTATGAGAAGCTAAATATGTGCAGAAAATAACTAAGCCCCTCTAATGGCACAGAAATGCTATGACCATACGGCCAATGGAAAAAATAAAACAAGAAACTATTTGGAAAAAGCTGACAAGGCTCATCCAGTGCCATTCATAACACTATGGGTCACCCTCAATGGAAGTCAACATGTGCATTTAGTTGCAAGAGCCAGATCAACTCAATCTTTGTGAAATAGCTTGTCCCTGCCAGTGGTTGCAACATAGCAAAGAATAAACACAACTACAAACCTTCTTCAGCAGGGAGTTCTAATGTCTCTGCATCCTCAACATCAAACACTTCAGTTTTCCGCTGAGCCCCACTAATGATCACATATTCACAATTTTTTGGATCTGTCTGAATGACGATCTCATGCTTGCAGCATGCAGACTTCATGGTAAAGCTCCATATCTAAAAAAAAAGCAACTGTTAGGAAAATGTGCTAATTGATGAACTTATAACGTTAATCACAGATTAAGTCTCCATTAACCTAAACCAACATGGAGGAAACCCTTCGACCAGTTCAGAGTGAAATATATTATACAGGATAGCTTATTAAAATCAGTAAGACGAGATACCTTTGTAGAATAATAATTCCCAACTTGCTTTTTTTCAGCGTTGAAACGTACACCTTTAGCAATCATGGAACTACATCCACCACACCAAATATTGAAAGGCATTTCAAACCTGAAAAGAAAGCAACAATGAAAATCAGACACCACAAACTACTATTGAGAAAGGAAATTCTGTAAATGACAAACTTCATAAGGACTATCTAAAACAAAACCAATTAAAAAAATTTAAGTCATTTATCATTCAAACTTCGAACACTATCTCTTAACAAGTCCACTCGAGAACTATGTCATTCCAAAAGGATTGGGATTCATTACCTTATAATCAAAATGCCTTGATCTATTTTCCTTGCCCTCTCTCTCAAAGCATGTTGACCATGAAACTTGTTCAAAGAGCCCTGACTTGGGTCCCATTCCGGAGGATAATAAAAGTTATCTGCTCTAGCAGCTGCAAGTGAAGACTACAGAAGCAAAAATAAATCAAGTTAAGCATTGCTAGATTAATTGGAAATAGAATCAAGCTTTGGAAAAAGTTGAATTAAAAATATATATTAAAAAAAAAAAACCCCTTTAAACCACTAACTCAAAGCCCAGCAAATAACCTCTTAACGCCACAACTCATAGGAGAAACTTTATATTAGCAATCAACCTAAAATATATTATCCTTTGAGACATAAAATCTATCAAAAGCAATATGAAAATAAAAAGGCACATTAATTAATATCATTCAACATAACTGCATCAAGATTATGCAACTAAATTTCGAAATTTGGAAAGGGCTAATAGAATGATAAATCTTTTCCATCTTCATCATATTCATTTATAAGAAATAGGAATTGCATAACTAAGAAAAGTGAATATAAACAAAAACCGACATTATATAACTAAATCACTATCTAGGGATTCTGAGATCAACAGCTAACCATCTAAATAACATGAAACCCTAATTCTCTGGGGCAAAAGGGAGAAACAACAAAAAGTTTGATTGAATCGAATTGAAAATTTGGCGTAAGAATTTGCGCATACCATTTTTTTACTTGTCGTTGTTGTTCTTCCCTTCCTTCTGATTCTGGAAATTATGATTTTCTCAGGCTTTTTGTTTTTACTTTTTCCATATTTTCGTGTATATATTATACTTTAGTCGGTTTGAAATTTCACTTTTACCCCTCCAAATTTCAAAGTGGGCTTATGAGCCGACATTGTTGGGCCAATTTTGGACAATTCTGGCTGACCGTAATACAACTGAGGCCCACATTATTGATTTGGGCTAGAACACTTTTTCTTTGTCCGTTCATAGATTTGGGCTAAAATTTTTCCTTGGTACAACATAAGCAAAAAAAAAAAAGTTGCAAAAAAGTAGAAAATAATCGAATTAATAGTATTTGCTAATTTATGGACCGTTTCTTTTGTTTTAGTTTATTATTAGATCTGAAAACAAATAAACGAATAAATGCCTCAAATAAATTTGGTGTCAATGGAATGGAATGTTTGTTTTGTTTTATTAATTATCAATACTACTAATAGTTGCTTAAAAGTTTCTTTCTTATTTTAGAACAAAAAAATTTAGTCAATCATTCGCCAACAAAAGTATAAAGTTGATGAGTTGCTACTGAATGCATAAAGCAAAACAAGTTGTTTGCAAGTAAATTTAGTGAATCCAAACAAAAAAAAAGTAAATTTAGTGAATGATAAATCCTTCACAAATTAATTTAAACAGATTCTTTTTATTGGGTGATATTTATTAATTATAGCTCTATCTCTTTTTTTTCCCTTTAATTTATACATGTACACGCATGTAATTTCAGACTACACTACAGTGTGAAAAATTGACCAATCATTTTCAAATTTTATGTTTTCATACATGGAACCAATAATATGATGATCATCAGTATCTATAGTATGTATGTGAGCATCTAGAGAGGAAAATCATTCATCATATTCATAAATATTCTTTTCAAATTTCAAGTTTTAAAAAAAATTATGAAAAAAAAATCATATAGTTTAAGAAAAAGAGTAACATGCATATTGTCTTGATCAATAAGAAAAGAGTGAAGCAAAGAAAAAGAACTAGCAATTATAAGAAAAATAATTATAAAATATACTCCCTCTGTCCCATAATATAAGTCCATTTTAACCGTATTACAACTCTAACTTCTATAAACTTTTATCTTCTCTTTCCAATTTTATCCATCTTCTCTCTTCTCCCACTTGCTTCCTCATAGTCAATAGATAAATTAAATTCCAACTAAATTTCTACTATCACTAACAAGGGTAATTTAGATAACTTAGATAAAAGTTGCATTGGGATTTAAAAAGGGACTTATATTTTGGGACAAATAAATTTCTAGAAGAGGACTTAAAATATGGGACAGAGTCCATTTTAACCGTATCACAAAGTTTAAGAAAAGTAGTTACAACTCTAACTTCTATAAACTTTTATCTTCTCTTTCCAATTTTATCCCTCTTCTCTTTCCTCACACTTACTCCCTCATAGTCAATAGATAAATTAAATTCCAACTAAATTTCTACTATCACTAACAAGGGTAATTTAGATAACTTAGGTAAAAATTGCATTGGGATTTAAAAAGGGACTTATATTTTGGGACAAATAAAGTTTCTAGAAGAGAACTTATAATATGGGACAGAGGGAGTATAAAAGAATATATAAAGGAAATTTTCCCACCTGCTATATAATATATATAACTTATTATTCAAGATTAGATGTTGAATATATATATATATATATATATGCTGATTTTCCTCTTCTTACACATTTATTATTATTATTATATATATATATATAAGATACACAAAATTAACAAGGAAACAAAATAAGTGGTAATTTGATTAGAGGTAATAAGGGCTAAGGCAAAGTAAAACACACATGGGAATAATGTTGAGTTTAGGGGCCGGGGACGGGAGTGCTTTTGTTGTGGCTTGTGGTGGGTTTGAGTGAAACTATTCAGACATTGCTTTGTCCATAGAAAATGTGGATTGCACATTCCCCACCCTATTCATTAGTTGCAATTCACTCAAAAATTAAAGCAGCACTGCAGCAGCAAGCGCATGGATCGATCTTCCCTTGCACCCCATCATGATCATTTTCTATCATTATTATTATTATTATACTTCTTTCTAGATATATATTCAATATTCATTGTTCCTATGCGTCAAAGATATTCAAAAGATTATCAAACTTAATATTATTCAAGCTTTGACAATCTTTTAATAATGACTAGTATTTTTTTTTCCTTGTTTTCTAAGGAACTTTAATTCATTGTGAAAAAAAAAAAAAGGCTCTGTAATTAATGTATACCTCTTCTTGGCTCAATATATAAATTAGCTAGGAATAAAAAGGTGCCCTCCACCCGGCCACAACATTTTCCTCTCTATTTTGGGCATATATCAGATTCATCAAGCTGTGTGGATTCATTCTGCTCTCGATCGATCCATCTCCATGCTTCCCCTTGTAATTAGTTGTGACCCTTGTCGTCATAATTCTCCATGGCCTGGAAAGTTTCCCACTTGCTCTTCTCCTTTCTTTGGGTCTCTCTTCTCCTCTTACTGCTTCATGAGTTCCATAATTTCAAGTTCAAGATCAATAGCAAACAAGCCACCCCTTCCCCTTTGATCACTAGGAAACTTGTTGCTGCCAAATTTGACTTCACCCCGTTTCAGAAGCATCATCAACATTATAAGCAGGATAAAGTACATTACTATTATTCTCCCCAAACCAAAAAACATTCCGACCCAGCTGGTGATGACACCGAGATTGATCCGCGTTATGGCGTCCAAAAGCGCCTTGTTCCAACTGGTCCCAACCCATTGCATCATTGATCATCCATATTCTCATCACTCTATATATATATATTGTCTATCTCCATCTCTACTATTCCCTCATCAGGTTGATCATAAATACATATATATATGATTCAAAAGCTATATATATGTTGGTGATGAGATTTTTTTGTTTGTTTCTTCTCATTCTTTTTCTCGTCCTTTTCAGTTCTTTGAAACCAGCTTAATTTTGCTTTTTATTAGATCATATTCATCGTGTATAATATTCTTGTGACTTGTAAGTTTGGATCAGATTGTAAATATGTTAATTACTTAAAGGACAATGTTATATATAAATCCGACAAAAATGATAGTATTTTTTTGTGATTAACCCGTTTTGGAGATTGATTATAATTATTCATGATTATCAATAATTATAATCATTACCAGTATCTGATACTTGATTTTGTGGCTTTGTCTGATGATGAGTTTTCAAAGAAAAACAAGAGTAGCTGTGACGGCACGGCAAAGCCCCAGAACAAAATCATCTAACATCATAAACTATAGGCTAAATGCTCAATTTGGTACCAAACCTTTGACGAAATGCTCAATTTGATACTAAACCTTCAAAAATGCTCAATTTGATACTAAACCTTTTAGGATCTGCTCAATTTGGTACGATTTCAGGTTTACCGTCGGCAACTGTAAACACGCGCCGTTGAAAGCGCGTAAAGCAATTTGTGGGAGATAAAAAAATGCCAGATGGAAAAATAAAAGGCGCATGGTTATTTTTAATAATAAAAAAATCGAGCAGAAAATATTTTTAACAAAAAAATAAAAACGATTTATTATAACTAAAACGATTTAATAAACCAAATATCCCGAATTTATTTAGTAAAAAGCCTAACCCTCAGTCTCGACTTTCCCTCTTTTCTCCATTTTCTCTATGATCGATCAGTTAGTGATCGATTTCGTTTTCTTGATTCAAAATTTTCATTAGTTTTAAGGTATCTGGTATCTTATTGTTTATTCGATTCAAAATGGGTTAATTTCGAAAGGCCTCCTGGGATTCGATTTCAAGAACAAAAAGGAAGAGCGATTGTTGGAACTCCATCTTCTGTGAATGCAGTGAGGTTAGTTTATTTTTGTTGCTATTTTTGTATGTTAATTTATAAATAATATATTGAATGCAGGTTTGGTTTGACCTTCTCGAAATTTTGAGAATCTAGGGTTCGGCTTAAATTGTTTAATGTTTAAAGTTGCGAATAAAAGCTTTATGCCTCGGTTTAATTCAATATTCTGTTTGTTTTTGATTGCATATAATATTGCCAAATTGCCAAGGTGTTTGTTTGTTAGTGCGAAACATGTTAAAAAAAAGCTTGTTTCTGACAGCATATAAAACGTGGATGTGTGATTTTTTTTGATAAATACTAAAGAAGTTTAAAAGGTCTTTTGAGGAGATCAAGGGGATAATTAACAATGTAAAATTCTTAGTTTCAAAGTTGCTGATAATTAACAATATAACACATAGATTTAACTTTCACATTATAACTAAAGTTTTTCTTCCCATAATATATAGTTGTTACTTGATAGAAGCTATGAATATAGCTATATATATATATACTTGAGGAAATCAAATTCACCTTGACTTTTTTCCTTTCTGATAATGCTTGCTTCCAAGTTTAATTTATAAGAGCCAACAGGAATAAGAATTATATAATGGTAACATTAAGCTTTTATAAGGGAATACGTATCTCCCCAATAAAGATTATTAAGCATATATATAATAGTAATTTTCTTTCACAGATTTGCATGCGCTAAAGTAACACTTTTTGGGTGTAATTTTTTTTTTGGTACTGGTTTTGGGTGTAATTATAATATACTATATATTTTTATTTAATGCGTCAATGTGTGATTTTATAATCTGTTTACCTGTTTCTTTTTTGGTAACATGTTTGCCTGTTTCTAATTACATATAAAATTGACAACTTGTCTGATATAGTCATATTGTTATTTCTTATTAGGATTAACATGGCATTTGAGACCAGCACCAAATGCTTAGGAGGTCAGAGTATTGAACAAGATGGAGGTCATTATTAAGACAACTCATCAATTTTCTAAAACCCTATCCCAATGATATCTTAAATTTTGGACTTACCCTTAATAGAGGATTTATTTTAAAAGGGGGCTAAGCCTTGGGCTAAAATCGTGCCTAAATTTAAGGAAGTCATTTGACATGGCAAGATTTCATTGGTTAGTCCCATGAATGACGTGGTGGGTCCGTCCCACCTAATAATTTCTCCGAATGATGAGTTGAGACTTGAGGGAAACAATAAATATGCAAATTTTTTTCTAATAATATTAAAACCTAAAATTATTCAGAATATTTAAAAATTCCACGCTGGCTAACGGAAAACTGGGTTAACGGCGCGTGTTTACAATTGCTGACGGTAAACCTGAAATCGTACCAAATTGAGCAAATCCTGAAAGGTTTAGTATCAAATTGAGCATTTTTGAAGGTTTAGTATCAAATTGAGCATTTCGTCAAAGGTTTGGTACCAAATTGAGCATTTAGCCATAAACTATATACTCCATATATATGTTTGTTGTTTGCCAGGAAAGTTAAAGAAATAATATAGAGTAATTGATTAGATATATATTACAGAATAATCCTCCAAATTAATATACTCCCTCTGTCCCATTTTATAAGTCCCTTTTAACTATATCATCAAGATTAAGAAAGTTAGTTAGGGCTCAAAATTTTGTGTAGTTTTATATTGCTCTTCTATTTTTACCCCTATACTCTTTCCCCCACTCACTCTCTCTCCTCTACTTATTTTCTTAACTACCCTACCATTTTCAAGGCTAATTTTGGAAACAACTTATAAATATGCATTGGATTTAGAAAGTGGACTTATATTTTGGGACAAAAAAAGTTTTTAAAAGGAGACTTATAAAAAGGGACAGAGGGAGTATTTGTTAATGAGGTTGGTTAGTGGAAAAGGATTAATTGCTTTGTGTTGAAGATGAAGATCATCATCGATCAACTGTAGTTTGTTCACACTCCACGTTATGGTCTACGCCCACGTGGCAGACGTATATATTATATAATAAATACTAATGCTTATATATTATAGCTCACCAGTCACCCATAAGTTTTTTTTTTTTGTTTTTTTTTTTGAGAAAAAATTCCATTTCATTATTTTTTTTGGCAAATTAAACGAGATAATTCATATGAAAATAGGGAAATAAGTCCTTTTTATGTCTAGCTAGCTACATGGCCTATCTATTTATGGGTCACTCCACTAGGTTTTAAGAACGTGTATATACACACACACACTATAACATGCCCAAAAGTATATGTTCTTCAATTTTTCTTCTTTTTTTTTCTTTTTATTACATGTTTGGTTTTGGATGTAGTAAATAAAAGTCGAAAATTCTAAAAAGATGAATTGAGATTTTTATTAAACCTTGACTTAAATTATAAATAAATTGATTAAAAGGAAAAAGTTCTAGAAATGTAATTAGTAATTGGATGAAGGAAATTAAGGGAGAGATTGTAAGAGAAGTGCACAATAAGAAATGTAATTGTTATTCGTGTGGTTTAGTAATTAATTAAAAATCACATGGACATAACTAGAGCTATCCAAGCATCGGGCTGTCTGTCCAAATTCGTAATTCGCCTAATATTTGGGAGGGTTTGGGCATAATATGGGAAGCCCATTGGACGGGTTTAGGAAAATTTTTTAAACCCGTTTAGAAAACGGGAAGGGCTAATGCAAAAGCCCAAGCCCGGCCCGGGCCGGCCCGTTTAGATAATAATAATATAATTCTTATATTACATTAGATTAATTAAAATGAAATTATTATATATGTTAACGTATTATCTGTTAAAAAATTATTATTAATATTTTAAGTTTTGATTATTAAAATATATATAATTCATAATTATATAAATATATAAATTAACATACTCTCTCAGTCCCTAATTAGATGTCTACTCTTGGTCAACTTACACTAAACTTTGACCATTATTTATAAAAAAATATGTAAAATTTAATTTTAAAAAAATATATGTGCTAAAAAGTTTATAATTTAAAGTTTATAAGTGTTATTTTAAAATTTATTTTGCTTAAAATATTTTTTATAAATAATGGTCAAAGTTTAGCTTTGTTGACCAATATTGGACATCTAATTAGAGACAGAGAGAGTATTATTTATTTGATAAACGGACGGACTTGATCAAAGGTTTTAATTATTTGGACGGGTTTGGGTAAGATGAGAAGCCCGTTTCATCAGACCGGACCGAACTTGGACAAACAATATAATCACTAACATGTGCCCCGAAGTCTCCCTTGGACAGAGCTCTGGACATGACAAAGAGGAAAAAAGAAGGTATATCTAGCTAGATTGCTAGGTTAGGTAGAGAAGAACAGAGACATAAAATATGAATAATACTCCTTATCAATAGATCTATTTATTAAAGATCAATGCGATCAATGTCAATGTCCTAATGATAACCCTCATCATCATAGATGATTATGGGATTGAAGATATCTATTTATTATATGATAAATTATTTCGCAAAATGAAAATTGTGGAGAGAGGGAGCTGGTTTAATTAAGGGAATATATCATTGATGATTATTAATAATGATCAACAAATCTTTTTTACTAATGAATCAAGAGATAATAAATCTTGAAACCGGGCCACCTTATTTATTTCTGTCAATGATTTTTTTCATTTTTATTTTTCTGGGTTGAAAGCATGCAATCTCAAAATAATATATATATATATACAGTATACACCTATATATATTTCTACTAAAAAAACTAATAATATATTGGAAGCAGGTTTTTTTTGCATATGAATCTAATAAAATTAATTTAAGATATATGTAGTGGTCAATAAGGAAAGCAGACCCTTTACAAAACCAAATAAAACTAAATGAAGTCCTAGCCGAAGACAAAGATTAGTCCAAATTCTTTGGTGTTACCTACATAAGAAAATTAGATGAATTTGTGAATAGCTAGATTAATTACCATTGCCATAATAATAATAAAATAATGTGGTAACGTCTAATAGTTTGATTTGATTATGTATCTCTCTGATTAGAGACACGATATGAGTTTACAAGTTGTATAATGTGACAGCAACATTTTGTGAACATGTATATATATATATGGAGAAAGAGAGGGCACTTGAGAGTTGAATATATATGTTAGATTAATTAATACTAGTTTTCCCGACCCGCGCTTCGCGGCGGGGTTTTTTATTTTCTGAAAAATGTTATATGTTATATTTGAATTCTCAATTATTTTAATGTTATCATCTTTGTTTGAGTTTTTAATTCAATTTTAGTAGTCTTTGTGTCTGCAATGTATATATTTTTTTTTTCATACATTTCATTGTTTTTTTGAGATATAGAAGGGAATTATGCAATTTTTGTTTAATTGAAAGTCCTAGAAATGTGTTTCCAAAGGGACACCCATGTGGTTAAAACTTGGGACTTTCTGTCGGAGGCCCTTATGGGAAAGGAGAGGGTTACCTCCTATTGTGTAGCTCATTTCAATATCATGTCCATTAATAGCAAAAAAAAAATCATATTTGGTAACAAAAACCATATATCAATATATTAATTAGATATATAATATAACATCATTTGCAAATATAAAAACTATGTACATTAAAGTGGGTGCAAATCGTTTGTTCTTTTTAATCGATCCTTTCTATGCTCAACAATAACATGCCTTCCATCATAAGGGTATCCAATGTCATTTGGAATTAGAGCTGCAATTTCAGATGAAGTTGGAGGAGCATATACATTCGATGAATGATCTCTTGCAGCTGATAGAGTCAAATTAAACTTCCTTAAGGTTTTGGTGTACCATTGTCCCTCGCTCTCGAAAAGAATGAACAATTTCATTATGAGTATAACATTGTAGTTAACCCTTCAACTATCTGTCTATCAAGATTGGCATTTGAATCTTGTTAATTAAAAATACGTAATATGTAATTCAAATCTTTTGTTTTAAGCAATATAAATTTAAATGAAGTCTGATCATCTAAGACAATTGTTCTTAATACATGAATATATATGTTTCAATTAAATTATACGTTTAAATATTGATTCTATATACTTACTTGAATTGCTCAAACACTGAAGTGACCAAGATCAGCAAACATAGCTTCCGTTCCTATACAAATTAATCTTCATATGATTAGAAAATTAAATAGGGAGAAGAATTCGTTCATCAAACTAAAATGTGGAGAAAACCTATATATATGCTTCACCTGTGATGCAAAGAACTATACCACCAAGTGAAAGCAATGCATGCTTGCCATTTCTTTTGAAGTAATCCATTATACATAATAGAAATTTAAAATCACGTAAAACACCCCAACCATATGTAGAGAGGTTGTATAATCCAATGCCACTAAGTAAGGCAAACCATAAGCAGATGATTGGGGCAAATGAATATCCCAATTTGTCTGTTCCAAATTGTTTAACATAGAAAAGCATAATGAAAATTGCCACAGAAATTCCCACCAGCAAATTCAATCATTCAACTTCACAATATCAATATATTATATAAAAGTGAGAAGTTGACTTAAAACTCATGTTGGTTGAATATAAAATATGCAATCTTAAGCTAACATGTTTCAACCTTTTCCCAACGAAGCACAACCAATTAATTAGCTACAATTTAATTAATTGAATATAATATTGGTCATAAAAAGAAAATTATAAGTAGATGTATGTAGCTAGATATATACCTGAGATACATGGTATCAAAACTCCATCACCTATCACCATTGAAGTGGCTAGGATGGTGACCAAGAATAGCATAACTTTGGCCAATTAGCTCTTCTCCATCTTTCCTTTTACCTTGTAAGCAAGCTTCACCTGGCTGGAGGGGGTGTCTTGATAGTCAGACAGCGCCTCAAGATGTTGATTTGGCATTAAGCTCACCTTTACATGTCAACATAACAAAGAATACATGGCAAATGTTCCAAAAGAAAATTCTTAAGAAATGAAGATAGAAAATCTAACCTCTTTCAGACCGAAATCAACTGTTATTTTCAATATACTCCATCTATTCCTATTAACCCAATGACAGACATGAATCAAACTATAAAAAAGACAATAGAAATTGCAAGTTATAAATTAGATTAATTATCAAAGAACCCCCTCATCATTCAATAATGTTACCACCATGTTGCTTTAGACTGTAGCTCAGATATATCAGCAAAATATCCTCTATTCAATTCATCCTTACTGCCCTAAATCAAATTAAAACAAACTATTTATTGAATTTCAGTCGAAAAAAATCAACAAATTGAAGAAGAAACTTAAAATTACAATCTTACACGTTCTTTCTCAATTGCTTATTTGTTTCCAAGCTGCACAAAAAATTAAAAGTTAAGAACTTTAACTTCAAAACATGAGGTATTTGAGAGATTTGAAGCGAACCACAGGAATTGCCTGGAGAATGTCGAGGAACGATTGGCGGATTTTTGAGCGAAAGTCTGGGGAGGGAAAGAATACAGCTTTTCTTCATGATTCAGGAGTCAGACATGATTTTGAGCAGGCAATTACGGAACTTGACAACTGCAGTAAAATATAAAAAACATGTTGTAATTAAAAAAAAGAGAGAGGGAGGGAGATGACAACCTTGACACTTCTTAATTAGACAATTAAGAGATTTGCATACCAATGAAATGTACTTTAAATGCGAACTAATTTAAATGCCAAGACAAACTTGGAGAATGACATGTGTTTGTCATCTTGTGATGCTAATTTAAAGGGCATCCATCTCATATTCACTACATCTATCGCATGGGACCAAAGAAAAGAATATATATATAATTAACATCAATTTAAGAACAGGAGTGTTTCTGCTAATCTGTCTTCGAACTGATCAAAGCATAAATCTATTGTTTAAATTGATTTAAATCAAGAAAAGCACCTTTCGATTTCATTGGTTGGTTGGAACTTTCCTGCGAAGAATTTCCCCAAATTGAAATCTGTTTGTAAACAGCAATGTGTTAAGTGACCATCTAATCTGTTTATGTTTATAGTCTCTTGAAGGAGAAATTCACTTACCTCATCCTTTCTCACTGCTCTTGATTGTTCTGTAGTTCTGCAAGAAGAGAACGCGAGAATGAGCAGACAAATTTTTTAAATGAATTGTATAATTAAACCAAGTGAATATATCCACTAACAGAACAATAGTCTCAACGATACTGACGGCAAACAAAACAGTATTTGTGTCAAGAGAAGCGAATGATTCAAGTTATCAATAAAACTCTCAAAACATACCTTAAGATCAAGAACGGATATAACAAATGCAATCTTCTATGTAACTCAATCACATACACAATTCAACAAACACATAGCAGGCAGAATTTATCAAACACAAAAACTTACTGGAATCAGGGATACTATCCTTCGAAGCAGCGCAATTCGGAAAACTGAGAGAAATGGAGGATCCAAAAAAATAATAATAAATAAAGAGCAGATCAAATAAAAAATTAATCAAACAATTGTAATGAAGATTCCATCAATGAATTTCGACTTGCCAAGAACTAATATTTCAAAGAATATCTAAACTTGGGGAGCAAAAGACTTACCTGGGGAATACATCGACGTTGGGTTCAATACTACATAGGTCCTCACATCCGTAGCTGTTGTACCTTTCTGGGTCAGGGAATCACGGAAAAGAGGTTTATCGCAGAGAAGGCGAGCTTTTTTACCTCAGGTGAGCATATGATACCAAAAGGAAATTCGGAAGAAGAAAACGTTTTTGACAAAAAACCATTCAATTTCTCTGTCTAGTTAATTTCGCTTGAATAAGAGTGAAGGGGAGATGAACGACATTTAATTCCATTACTGAATGATATTCACGATGAATCCATCATTAAAAGAACAACACACGGGAAAATGAGTCTAAAAAATTAATTAAATTAAATTTAACAGTATAGATTGAGAAAATTAAAAGTCTTTTTATCCCCCTTTTCTCCCCTATTCAATGCTAAGGATAATATCAGAATTAATTAGAGATGATAAAAGGAAGACTTTTTTTTTTTGCAAATACTAAAAGTTAGATCAGGTAATTGTTATATGGGACCCACATTGTTAAACCCGTGAAATCTCCAATGGCTGTCACGTGTCACGCAAGGAGAGCACATGTATATTCCATTACTTGTAGGTAAGATATATGCTAATCAATCGTTATGGCTTAAAGAAATTGCTTGTGAGAAAGATCAATTAATTATCATGTCTTATATCAATGGAATACAGGCCACCTAATTAATGAAAAAAATGAAAAAAAATGAAAAAGATGTTTTAAGCCAGAAGATCAATGAGAAAACTAGCTTTAATCTAGCGAAAACTTTTCCCTTTGGAAAATATCGAACTCATTTAATCAACCTTATTAAACCTACTATTAATTTTATAAGCAAAGCTTCCATTGAGTGCCACATGGCATTAGGTTTTTTTTACAAGTGTCAATAGTTAATTTTCTAATGTTTTGTTTATTATATTTGTATTCATTTAGTTTGGAAAAATCAAAAGACATTCATCCCATTTTCCTATATAAAATAAATTAATCAAATAATTATAAATTAATTATAAATTTGTTATGAATATACATGTATATTGTGGATGTCCATGAATCTAAATTAAAGCATGGATAAGATTAATAACTTGATTCATTCATAAATATATACCTATATACTAAGTTCATCCTCTTATATTTATGGTGATGTATCTATGTGTCTATAAATACACCACTTACTTTGTTATGGAATAGGATGAATAAGAACAATTTCTCCCATTTTTCATATTTTCTTTTTCTCCATATTCTATTATCTCTCTATTCTCTTGTCTTTTCCATACTTCAATTTTCTATTCTCTTCATTTGTTTTGTTATCATTTCACAACAAAATTTCATTTCTTAACTGAAATTTTCTTAAAAGAATTTATAAAATAAAACAGCCGCTCGCGAAGCGCGGCCGGAAAATTCTAGTTATTATTATTATATTATTATTATTATCATGACACACATGTCACGTAGCAAAAAAATCATGACACTCATGTCAACCGTTAAATCTCGCATGTGTAGTCTAATCTGCTAAATTCCACTCACAACGTACGTATAGTGTATTGTATAATTTTCCTATTATTTTTTTTTGCTACTCATGAACATCATATTGAAATGGACTACCGTTAAACCTCGCATGTATAGTCTAGTCTGTTAAATTCCACTCACAATCGCATGTGTAGTCTAGGTTGCTAAATTCCACTCACAACGTATAGTGTATTGTATAATTTTCCTATTATTTTTTTTTTTGCTACTCATGGACATCATATTGAAATGGACTACCGTTAAACCTCGCATGTGTAGTCTAGTCTGCTAAATTCCACTCACAACGTATAGTGTATTGTATAATTTTCCTATTATTTTTTTTACTACTCATGAACATCATATTGAAATGGGTTAGGGCTACCGTTAAACCTCGCATGTGTAGTCTAGTCTGCTAAATTCCACTCACAACGTATAGTGTATTGTATAATTTTCCTATTATTTTTTTTGCTACTCATGAACATCATATTGAGATGGGCTATATAATAGGAGGTAGCCATCTCCTTTCCCATAATCCCACCTCACCCATCCTATCCCAGGATTCGAACCCGGAACCTCCCATAAGAAATCTCAAGCTTTAACCATTGGAGTGTCCTTGGACATAATTTTCCTATTATTATTATTCAGTTGAGAAAACATAAGGTGTAGATAACGGGCCGACTGGGCTCCATTTTGAGGATATGTGGATTGGGCCAGACTTACTTAGGCCCTGCAAACCAAGCCTCTTTATTTCCATTTCCATCTATCTATCCGGCATCCACCAAGTCTTTACTCTTAACTAGTTCCTCCTGTATCTTTCTCTGTCTGTCTGTGTCTACAAGTCTACAAGGTTTAAAGTGCAAACTGCGAACTCAGCTTCAAGTTGTGTAACTGTAAACAATAAAAATGTCTTCATTTCTTCTGTCTTCGCCTGTCCTCTTCCTTCACTATAATTTTAGTTCCAGTCTGTTGAGTCCTTCAAGAAGAAGAACATCCCAAAATTTTCTTGTAAAGGCTGTTGACAATAAAAACGACAACGTCGATTCTTCTTCGAACAATTCAAGTACAAGATTGATCACTTTCTTAGGAAAAGGTGGCTCTGGCAAGACGACCTCCGCTGTTTTTTCTGCCCAGGTTCCTTCTTTATATCATTCTGTTTTTTCTGTTATTTGAATCCCAATGCCCTTTGTTTCTGCTATTTATGTGACAGATAAGAGTTTGGTTACCAAAATTTGTGCTAAAACCCCTTTTTCATTTTGAATTTCTTTAGCATTATGCAACGGCTGGACTTAGCACATGCTTAGTGTTACACGGCCAGGATCGCACCGCCGACTATCTTCTCAATTGTAAGATTGGGTCCTCTCCCATTGTATACCGGGACAACCTTTCAGTTGTCAGGCTGGAAACAACTAAAGTAGGTTTCTTAACTTTTTTATTTCAATTTCCGAAATATTGGTTCAATTGGACATTGGGTTTATGCTGATGTTGAACTGCAGATGCTTCTTGAACCCCTCAATCAGTTGAAGCAAGCAGATTCACGTCTTAATTTGACACAAGGAGTTCTGGAAGGGGTGGGTATGTAATAAGTATCTCTCAATTTTATTTATTTATTTTTTTTTCCTAATGAATGATGCCTTCCTTAGCTAGGACTAGGACTAGGACTTCTGGACTAGGATGTTTGTTTATCCTTATTTCAGGTGGTTGGAGAAGAGCTTGGCGTCCTTCCTGGGATGGATTCTATCCTTTCAGCACTGGCAGTTTTGAGGCTTCTGGGATTATTTGGGAAATGGGGTCAAAGGAACCATCCAAAACATAAATTTGATATAATCATATATGATGGTATCAGCGCTGAGGATACCCTACGAATGATAGGTTCCAGCAGTAAAGCAAGGTTTGGAAATAATACTAGTACTAGTAGTAACTTTCCTGTTCAAAATGATCTATACTATATACATAACCCTATGGGCTATGGCTATGGCTATTGCTATGCACAGACTATACTTAAAATACCTGCGGACCATGGCTGAGAAGACTGATTTGGGGAGATTGGCTGCTCCTTCAATTCTGAGACTTGTAGATGAAGCCATGGGCATTAGTGGGAAGCATTCTCAACTCAATGGGACAATGAGTGCAGAAATATGGGACAGTCTGGAACAAATTCTTGAGGTAACTATGGGATTCATTTCATCAATTGCTATGTTCTTAATCATGCGGCTCCTTTAGGTTTATGAGTGACTGACACTGTAAGTTGTGCAGAGAGGATCTTCTACCTTTTCAGAACCTCATTGTTTTGGCTGCTTTCTTGTGATCAACCCAAACATTCCAACATCCGTCACTTCTGCATTGCGTTTTTGGGGTTGTGCAATTCAAGCTGGCACACGGGTTTCCGGTGCACTTGCTATTGCTTCCCCTCATTCAGATGTAGAATTAAACAAGAATTTTCTGCCCTTGCCTTTCGCCGTCATTCCAAATCTTTCAACGGCTTCCCCTCAAGACTGGAACTCCATTGTGCTGGGCAATACCAGTGAAGGTGCAAGGGATCTTCTTTCTTTGAAACTTGGCCCCAAGCATGGCATAGTGCCATCAGTAAATTTTGATGCAGCAAGAAAATCGGTAACCCTTTTCATGCCTGGTTTTGACAAGTCAGAGATCAAGCTATATCAAGTATGTTCACTTCTCTCTTTACTCTCCAATTCTTCCATGTTCTGATACATTAATTCCAACAAGCTTAGCTTTCAGATACCATGCAACTAACAATTCAACCATCATCTTGTTCTTATTGGAAACCTTTTTTAGTGTAGTTAAACATTTTTGGTTACCCCTGTGTTATTATACCTTCTCACCTCTAACATTTCAGACTTTGATACAGTCAGTAATGCTGATGACTCTTAAATGTGTGACAACTGCAGTATAGAGGAGGATCTGAGTTGTTGGTGGAAGCAGGGGACCAAAGACGAGTAATCTTTCTGCCACCAGAAATTCAAGGGAAGGTAGGAGGCGCCAAGTTCATGGATAGAAATCTGGTAATCACGATTCGGTAATGCGGTTATGCAACAATATTGATTTTAGTAATTCACTTTTCCACGATGTCTTTCTTGAAACAAGGGTGATTAGATTTTATTGTGACAAATTCAATATGTTTAGTAAAATCAATGGAAAGCCTCAAATTACATTCTAGCAGTAACAATTCTCTTTCCTTTTTCTGTCTCTCATTTAAAATTGAACTGGACGGTTCATTGTACAATATTCAATCTATATGAAGTATTTTGTAGTGCAGTTTGCAAATTGCAAGTATAAAAGCAATATACAACAAGAACAGTGGAAGTGGAGTTTAAGTTCACAAATAGTGCATCATGCTTCCGGCTTATTTTCTTCTCCCATTTGTGAATGCACACGGCTTCTAAGTTCTTCAAAAGCCTTCATGCTTTCTGCATCAAAGCCACCCGCAAACTGGGGGAAAGGAAAACCAAGTCATTTTCAATGGCAATTAAACATCCTAAATGATGTATATGTATCCTAATTGATTGAGTGAGAAATCTGAGCCAGAGCCCATCGCTTTAACAGGCTCTTATAAATGGCAAAGGACGTGATCCCAGTTCAAGTAGATGGGTTACCCTAAATTTAGACATTAAAAACCAAGTAAAAATAGAAATTCAGCAACCTTAGGGTTGATGCTGATGCTTAGGGCGAAATGCAAAGCAAAATACCTGATGAACACGGAAAGCAAAACGGACGCCTTGCAGAACTATAAACTCTCTATTTGGTTCTTTCTCGGGTCCAGTCAATGCATCAAGTTCTGATGCTACACGTTTCATATATTTCCTTGCCAATTGTACGGATGATAGCTTGATCTGCAACACCAAAGCAAACAGATTTTGATTACTACATGGAAGGAAACATTTAAGTGGTAATTCAATTTTCTACTTCAAGTGGTGGTGTCCTCCTCTATACTTGATTACATACTGCAACTATGCAACTTTCAAATCAAAAGAACAGTTCAATACAAACTGGCACAGAAATATAAAAATTCAGCATTTGCCCCTCATTCAAATGCTTATCTTAACAATGAACCATCATAAGGTAGTTTTGAAAAACAACATAGAGCATTCATAGTTATGATTTATACCTTGCCAACAATCCCAGAATCTAATAACCAATCAACTGGAATTCCAAACTCCCTGTATCTTGAAATTGCCATGTCTCTTGTACGTAAGAGTGCATATACACTTTGTTCCACCCTGAAAAACAAAAACGAAACAGCAAATCAGAATTGACAGAAGGGCAACAGTATATGACGAGCTGGTGCAATTCTAATTCTCTATCATCCTACTAGACTGTTAATTGATATTGAAATGCTTCTGAAGGTAAATAGTAACATTTTATTGGGATTTAAAAGGATTATTCCCCAAGGCTTCAGACAATAAACGAAATGAATCCAAATTAACATACTTTTCAAGCAACTTGTACATCTTCTTCAAAGCAGCTTCACATGGGAGATTGGGATCATCAACAAAAGAAGTGACCAGCTTCTCCAACTTCACTAGGTCCTGGTATTCAAAAGCTGCCTCTCTTAATGCATCAGCCTTTCCTTCAGGCCAATCAAAGTGCTTCAGAACTGCTCGTTCATCAACCTAGATAAGTGTACGAAGATATATTCAGCCAATATTGAAGACAGACAAGCAAATGTTTATCTATATATGTGGAGTTCATAAATAATGCAATCTTGCCAAAATATGAAGACGTCAGGTCTTTCTTATTGACTGGTAGAGCAAGAGAGCTAACTATAGAGAACAATGTATTACAGTTTAGTTGTAAGATGCATCTTTCTGCCATATGACCTCAAAATATCTAATATGCTTTTATGCAATATGATCTCTTTTAAACTCAAACCATTTGAAAGAGATGGGATCATATGCTATATTGTGAACATTTTATTGCATACCAAAAAGGAAAGTTCCTCATCTAGCCAGTTTACAAAAGCCACCAGGTCTTCTATGTTGGTGAAGGAAGCTGCTCGAACTTCAGTTGCCAGGGACTGCACAAAGTCACCTTGACTTTCCACATCAGCTTTTACCTGGAACCATTCCACACATTTTCATGATGTTAAGTTTGATTAAGAAACACCTAGATGTTATCTGAAGATAAGCAGATACATAGTTGAGGAAAACTTTAACACACAGCTAAGAGGAATGATGATCTGTTCTCAATCTCTCCAATCATGTTGCTCCTAGCATCTGATGGATTCGATGCTGGAGAAATCAAACTTGTTGTGTCCTTCTTTGCCTCTCGTTTCATCAATGATTGATAAAATTCAACAAGTTCAGGAGCTCTGTGAACTTTATCACCACTGCCAGCCCCTCTAGGTAGGCTTCCTGGAGGAGGAGGCGGAGGTGGAGGTGCACCAGGAGGAGGAGGAGGTGGTGGAGGGGCACCGGGTATTGGAGGCGGAGCTGGAGGTTTTCCAGTTGTAGCGGTATTAGCACCAGCAGAGTTGCCACTTGCTGGCTTAGGTGGTGGCCTAGGCACCCTAGGTGGTCTCTTTTCAATGTGTGCGAGTTTCATCTTGCTTATCATTTGAGAATCTACAGCCTTATCATCGCCGGATTGCTCACTTGAGTCACCAGGATTAACCGTCCTTTCCTTTATTTGAGCAAGTCTTGGTGGTAACATTACAGATTTCTCTCTGTCTGCCTTTGTTCTGGACTCAAAGTTAGAATTGAAATTTGACTTGTCGCCAAACCTCTCTGCCCTTGCTTGCTCTGCTCTTTTTTTAATATGTTTCTCCCTCTCCATGGCCAACTTGTGGCGGTCTTTATAAGCAGGATATTTTTCCTCTAGAATTCCCTCCACTGACTTAGACATCAAGTGGAATGATGCTGCAACAGAATCCAGAGAGTCACCAGAAGGTGCACGTGTTCTAACGTTCGGAAGAGTTGGCATTTCAGGGGAACCAATGAGTTCCTGCTCATTTCTACCAAAAGTTGTGATTGCAACACCATCACTTGCATTCCTCAGCATCAGAGTTTCTAATGGACCCCGAGGACGGAGGCTCAAGCTAGTCCTGCTTGGAGAGCCTCCAGAGAAGGATCTGGCTGGTGATAAAAGGGCACTTGAATCATCTTTGCTCTTTCCCCATTTCTTCAGCTTTTGGATTAAGCTAGGTTTCTTACTGAGACTGTATCTACTGTTCGAACTATCAATAGAAACATTATCCAAATCTTCACTTCCAGGAGAGGATGGATGAGAGAAGTTGCTTTCGAGATCTGTGTCCCCTTGCCCACGCTCTGATCCTGCATATTCTAGTAGCAAATGTTTAGCTCTCTCTTGGGACTTGGGGCTCAAACTTTTGTTGAGATCACGAGCTGACATTTTTCCTGCAGGTGTTTGGTAGTTTCGGAGTTCATATCTCAAGCATGCGTTCACCCAACGAAGGTACACTAGCTCTTCAACTTCACTAAACCTATTCATCTGAAGCCCTTCCACTTGTTTTAGCAGATCTTCATTTGCATGTCTTAAATTATTGACCTCTTCTCTTGCCCTGGCAGCAATTTCCGTCTGCAACAAAATGAGGCAAAAAACGAAAGAATTATCTATATGCACACGCTAGAACGATTATGTTATTCCTAGTCAAAATATCCTAGATTTGATTTTTCAACTAGTCATTTTCTAAAATCTGTATCTAAGCCTTTTCCAAAATTTTCTGAACTGTATTACTAGCTTGTTGGTTTCTTTCTTTTTCTTTTTCTTTTTTTTTTTCTTTCTTTCTTTTATAAGATTGGCTTTATGCTTCTGAATGCAGAGAAATGCCTATGACAAATTACTTGACTGATAACAAAATTTAGATGCATTAATGTTTGTTTTCAGCAGACATAACCTCCCAGTAGCTCTAATTCTTCAGCAGTCAACATTTTTCTTAAGTTTCAGTTGCCCAGCAAAGTATTACTAGTAGCGCTAAAGGGCTCTTGAGACTTTACCTGATTTGCGAATATGATACATGGGAGAGTGCCGTGGCACTTACCTCTGTCATGTTGGAAAGGGCAGCTATTTTTGCTTCAGCAGCATCAAGTTTAACAGTTAACTCCCTCTTTTCATGTTGAAGCTCTTTATTCTTTCTTCTAAGCTCCATAACTTCCATCTCTAACTCCTTCACAAGTTTCAGCTTCTTCTCAACCTCAGCATCATTCTTGATGGCTTCTTGCTCTTTTGCTTGAAGACCAGAAACATGTTGCTTGAGAAACAATAACTGGGCTTTTGTCTGGTTAGCATCAAGCTGTATTTGCCTTTGTAGCTCCTTAATTTTGCTCCTTGCCACTTCTAGCTCCTTCTTTACAGAAGCTCCATTTGCAATCTCCTCCTGAAGCTTCTTCCTCTCAGCCTGCAGAGAGTTGATGGTAATATTCAGCATGTCAATTTCAACTGTCTTGATCTTGAGCTGCCTTTGTAACTCAGTGATGTCTGATTCCTGCTCCTTTAAACCATAGTACTCCAGCAATTCGCCCTCAAGCTTCACTTCCCTCTCCTCTAGTTCCTTTACTAACTGGCGCAACCGTTTCAGTTCACTTTCATTATTTGCCATCTCAGTCTCATATACTCTTTCCTTTTCTGCCCTGTCAAACTTGTCAGTAGGCAATGGATATTCAATCTCCCCGGAGAGGAGGTCTTCGAATTCTGGGAGGATATCTTCATCACTGATATCTGGTTGGCTAGCATTAGCTCGATTAAATATGCTGCTAATCAGTTTAACCTCTTCTTCCTCCTCTTCTTCCTCAATCTGTAGCACATGTCACATCTCTATAAGTGATAGAAAACTATATAAACTAACTAATATTCTTTGATGATAAATTCATAAGGAAAAGTCGCATTGAGGCTAAAATATCACACTTTCATTGAGGAAGTCAGATTTATACTTACATCCGTCCTTTTGAGGCTATCACTAGAATACTTAAATTGCTTTTTATTCTCCCCCGCATTTGGATGTTGCTCAAACCCTGCTTCTCCATTCTCTGAGTTTCAATGTTACCAGAGCAGAAGTTAACATAATATATTGCAGCAGAGAGAGTGAAAAGAATGACATATTTTAGCAATTAACATAAAGCATGAATAGCAGAGTTGTTGAATGGAAATATCAACTAATGAAAAAGTGCAATCTCTTTCATATATTGATCAACATAGAACCTAGGATTGCTAAAAGCAGAATTACTAAGAAATGACAGACTTGATGTGGGTACCTGACGATTTGGCCAAAGAAGATGATGACTTTGAGCTTTTGACATTGAGCCGCTTAACTGCAATGGCTGCAATTGAAGCAGCGAGAAGGACCCTGACTATCATGTAGGAATTGATGATAAGAAAATCCTTTTCCACCAATCATCTATAGAATAGAGATACTCCGAAGACATTCCCCAGTCCATTTCTCATCACCCCCCATCACTAATAATTAACTGGAACCATTATGACCTTTTTAAATGCAAAAACAGCAACCAAGAATGTAAAGAGCTGGCCTGCAGAGCTTGGTGCAACTTGAAGCAGAAGCCAAGTTGAAAATGTGCGAAACTATAAAAGAAGTCTACTATTCAGATATTAACGTTCCTATGCCATTAGAATTATCATTATCATGTTATTTTATCAGATTAGATTTGTAGACCTTTCAAGACAGCCTTTTGTAGTATACACAAATTTCCCCAATGAGTAGAATCCAAAAAGATCTGTGATGCTAAGAGCTACAGCTACCACCAATAACTAGTGGTCAGTTTTGCTCCAAATTAGGATTGACAGCTTAATTACAGGTCGGAATAAAACCTTACAATTTTCTATAGAAGAATCCTGAACAGTGAAAACAGAGCTGAGAGAGACAGCAAAGACTGTAAATTTGAACAAAAAGCAAGTATCTGGGATTAAGGACCCTGTATCAAATTTTATCAGCAATTAAGGAAAGATGTGGGCAAGAGAAACTTGTCTTGTCTCTAATCTAATGTATTGAATTGAAAGTTCGAGTTCCAACTTCCAACTAAAAGGTAGGTTTTTGTCGAATGGCAATGAAGTTTTACTTAATCAAGCCTTTGTTTTGTATGTCAAAGGGTAAGCATGGAGCAATTGGCAGCAGGCGGGCCACATTAGGAAGTAAAGGCCGAAACTTAATTCTTAGTCGTTTACTTAATGGACTGAAGCAAATGCAAAGTATACAGCCAAGCAAAAGTAATGTAAACCCAACTTTTCTGGTGATTGACCCTATCACTCACATGTTGCTCTTTTTGGCTTATCTTTGCGATTTGCTTGCTGTTGCTGGGTTTTTAATTTTTTATCTGAGTCTGATGCAGATGCAATATGCAACATATGTCTCTCTCTCTCTGGGCCACCAATACAGAATTATTGGCATTTTTCCTAATAAAAATTTCTTGAGCAAGTAATATACCACAAAGCATGCTTCAATTACACTCAAATAAAATCTCAGCCAAGTTGTGAAATATATTATAGTACTATAATGGGTAAACAAAAAGAAAAAAAAAGTAAAATGAAATTAGGAATTGGATTCCGTCAAGAATAGAAGATGGTGACAAGGGGAAATAAAAGAGGAGACAACTCGATAGATGGGATTCATGGAACCCTTGAATATTCCTTTCTATGGCCTATGGCTGAGGCTGAGGAATTTGTTGGTGTTAACTTATCCATGCCACGTTTCCTAGAGTTAAGAGGGGAAAAAGTAAACCGACGAGAGATTGTTGAAGGAAAGAGAAGTCGATTTCATAGTGGGCTCTCAAGTGGGCTACAGCAGCCAAAATATTATCCAAAAGAGCCGGTGGTTGAGAGCACTCGCCTCTCTCCTCTCTCCCATCCCAATTCCCATGAATCATATGATATGGTTTCATTATCAGTCTCAAATTTACTTTCGTGGAATGACTGGGCCTTTTGCTTTCCACATAAACCCAAAAGATTTACTTGCAGAAAATTCTTACTATAATGGAGTAATATTTATAATTATAATAAAATAAGATTTAAAAAAAAAGAAAAAGACATAAACAGAAATAAAGGTACAGTGCTCCATACATAAACAGAAATAAAGGTACAGTGCTCCATATATATAGAGAAAGAAAAGAAATGAGAGACAAATTAAGAGCAAAGCAGATAAGCAGCATACCTGGTACCGGTACCGACAGTGTGGTCGGGAACAACGAGCATTTGAGAGATAAAGAGAGCCAGAGGGGTCAAATTCCAATTCCCATTCCAAGGGGAGAAAAGGGAAAGTGGCCAAACCAAAGACAAAGTTCAAAGTTGGGAGTTGGGACTCGGGCGGGAATAACTTTTTCAACACTCTCCCTTCTTAGGCCTTTAATACCAAACTACCAACGCATTAAAATTTTCACAATAATACTATATACACTAACCGAAGAGAACATGATGTTGGTTGGAATCTGCTGCACTTTCCACTCGTCCATGAAAAATCTCAAATCTCATGTTTTATGGGATCCAAAAGTTTAGGTGAGACGGAGACTATCCCAGTCTAGGGTCAATAGAGTCGTTGACAAAGCTTGAACCCAAACCTTTCAACCAAACTCTCAAAACACCATAATAGTTTGAACCCAAACCTTTCAACCAAACTCTCAAAACACCATAATAGTACCAGTATTTATTACATTATATATTATATACTAATATCTTATGTAGTGTTCCCCTTTTTTTTTTTTTGGCAATGTAGTGTTCCCTTGAAAACACCTTTTTTAATATTATATATTACATTTCAATAGTCCCGTAAGATCTCGAATCTAAAATCTACTTATATTTCAATATCATTATCTTCAAAATTGACTAATCCGGATCTGACCCACGTCGTACAACTGATTTTGATAGGTGAGTCTACCAATGGAAACAGTTGCGTCCCATAAGATCTCGAACCTAAAATCTGCTTAAATTGGAGTCCCATAAGATCTCAAACCTAAAATCTGCTTAAATTGGAACAAACCGCTTACCACTTAATCCAAATGTAATAATTACTATTACTTTCTTGTGAAATTTGGTGTATGATTTTAGAGGTGGGAAAATCTATCCAACCATAGGCCTCACCAAAATTTGTCTTGGACCTAACCTGACTGACTAATTCAGTCCATCCTGAATTTATGATCGTACGTCTTCATCTTTGCATTGGCTGGAAAAAAGTCAAATAAAAGGGTACACATGGACAGCGCACACGTGTAGAATGGGCAAAGAAAGAAGAAAACGAAGAAGAAGAAGAAACCTAGGTAAGAACATGCAAAAACGGCCAGATACAATCAAAATACCAACATGACCAAGCCCCCCATCTCCAACATGCTCAACAAAATGACAGTGTCAAGATTTCTCAGCGTCATCCATGGGATTTTCTTTTTCCCCTTTTTTGAGCCTTCTGCTGATAAGTTTTCCAAGTTGTCAATACCGACTACTTTAACTCACAATCATGCTTGATCATCCCATTTCCATCTTCGACCTACCTCCTCAAGAACCTTAGCTCGGGCTTGACTTTTTCTTGCTTCATCCTCTACCCAAGATCTGCATCCATTGTTTCCATTAGTGAGAAACGTGTAGCACTACTTTGACAATGCAATGAAGAAAGATTGCTAATGGACTGAAGGAGTCCTTCCAAGAACAAGTATTTCATCTTATAGAATAAGGCTAGTGAGTCAGTGCTAAACCAGCTTTCATGACGCAGGCATTATTAATTACCAAGCATTGTCAGGCAAAAACTAGGAGAAACAGGCGATTTCAGTATTTACCTGAGAATCCGAAGAGCTTCTATCTCAGCTTCCAATATGGATTTTGAATCAAATATTCCTTCTTGCTTGGTCTGTAAACCATGGAGCATATCTTGCAACTTACTCTGCTCCATAACATACATGGTTCTCTCAGATGCAAGCCTTTCTGACATCTCAGCAACCTCTTCTTTCAGACTAGAAACCAGTTGTCTTTGGCAGTCCATTGCTGCCTTTTCCTTCAAAGACTCAGCAGCCCACTTCTCCTGAACAATCTTCTCCTGTTCCAGGTCCTGAAGCGCAGAGTAGTAAAGCTTCTCCAGTTCAAGACCACAGGTTCTTTCTTCATCCAGCTTTTGATCCCAAAACCTCTGTATGTCTCCCTTTTCAAGCAACTCAGACTTGATTTCTTTCATCTCGACTCTCCTTGAAGAACTCTCAGTTTCTAGTTTCAACAACTCGTTAGAAATTGCTTCTGTCATCCTGCCACTCGTCAATGCCACTGCTGCTTGTGCTTTTGTTGAAGGTTTATTTGATTGAAACCGCTTGCTTTGTCCTAACATAATTTAGAAATAGATTTAAATGAGATTTTCCAGCAGGCATAGGTCTCTGTCTGTAAATATGATTAACTGTGCTTGATTTGCCATGTCATATATATAAAACCACATTATCTCCTTCATGATGAAAGTATTGCACACATTTGTATCTGTATTAGTTCATCTTAGGCTATTAGCACTTCCCTGGGACAGAAAAAACTCGTTGATTCCTAAAATTTATTTCATGACATATTGACATAATTGTCAATTCTGAGTGCTTCTATCATCAATATGATACTAGCTAATAACACTCTGTATTCACATACCAAATAATTATCCGAGGAAAATAAAAATGAAGCAAGGGCAAAGAAACAAAGGAGATGCAGGATATTGCTTGAGTGACAAACCAAGATAGGAATTGTACCAAAAACTTTTCTGAGTATGCTCCTTTCACCAGCCAACATGTCTATAAAAAGTCCAGGTGACAAATCTGGACTGATCTCCTTCAAATCCATATAATCTATCTTGGTCCTTGATATCTGGACTGTAAAAAAGTCAGCTTTTAAGAGCTATAAAAAGACTGATGAAGCATCAGTGTAATAGTTCCTAAACAGCTAGAATAATTATCAAATGATCAGAGAGATTTATTGTACCTGCTCTATTACTCTCGGCTCAAAGTCATAATCTACCAGGGCTTTCCAGTTGATAAGATCCTGTCGAGAAATGTATCTAGAACACCAGGAACATTTCAATAAGTCAGAGAAGTACTTTAGAATAATATTAACAGAATTCATGAATGGCTGGGAAACTGTACCGGTCAGGCGAAAAATTGATTCCTTCTTGTCCTTTTGAACCATCAGGACCTGTAATCCTACTTGAGAGCTTGCTGGGCATGATGCCTGCCTCTGCCAAGGCTAAATCAAAAGTTCCAAGGGGAAAAGACTTAATTGTCATCTCTCTGAAAGAAACAGGGCTGAAATCAAATGCAAAATGTCAAAATGGGTTACCTTGAATGGACTCAAAATCTGGGTCAGCAGCACCAACATCATCATACGCTGCAGCTTCTGACCCAGAAAGTGCAATGGATGGAACAATCCTGTGCTTAGGGTTCCTAGAAAAGAAATACATTGCCAAGTCCGATCAGATCAATCAAAAACAATGCTTAATTTCTAGTTGTCAGTCTCAAACTATTCCCAGAACACAAGCACTGGACAGAAAGTTACTACCTTTCAAATAAAAAGCTCATACGAACAAGCCATCTCGCATATTCTCGTCTTGTGCATAATTCATCGGCTCTAACATCATCTTCAATTATCTGCATGCCTTGATCACTCAATACAACCATGATGCAGATTATTTGAAAAGGTGAAAAAAATATTTTTCATAAAGAGGCTTCTTAAAACAAACCTTTAGCTTCTTTAGAACTGATAGAGCTTCCAGCTGAGTAGAATCCAAAGCAACTGGCACCACAATTCGTTCACGCTTATGCATAGATGCTGAGTGTGTCAAGGAAAACAATTAAAATTTCCTAAAGAATTTGGTCAATGCATTAATAGATTAATCATTCTACTCTTGTTCCCAATACAGCCTTAATAGCATGCAAGAGTTTGATTTTATCAATTAGCTAGCTTCTCTGCAATAAAAAAAGCAACCTAAAACATTAAACTATGAAAAATCAGCATCATAAGAAAGTTAGTGACTGCACCTGAAACAACAGTATCAGTAATTGTAGGAGGTTCAGAGTCGGGTATTGCCTCAGCAGCCCTTTCATCAGACTCAAGATGGTCTATAACTTTGGTTTGATTACCTTTCGTCTCGGTGCAGCTAAGAGTATTCAATGGACTGGTAAACTGAAACTTAAACCCTGCAAATCTCAACAGAAATCATTAATCGCGACTTGAATTGTTAATGTTCCATTGAAGAAAATCGAAAAAGCACCATTAAATCAACAAATTGCAAGTGAATACTACGAGTCCTGATAGAAGAGAGTAACGATCGAAATGAAGAGAATCACCGACCCTTTCTATAGAGTGAAAAGTATGCAATGGCGGCAATTGAAACAGCCACTGAAGACCCAACAAAACCCTTAACAAGAATGCTAGACAATCCTGAGCAAGAGCAAAAAAAAAAAAAACATTGTGATTGGAGCAAATTGATTAGATAGAAATAAAATTTGATTGAAGAAAAAGGTAAAAAAGTAAGAACCTTTTCTGTTTGTGTCTGGATTTGGAGGAGCTTGAACTTGAACAACGGCCCAACCACCATAGTCGTTGAGTAGAGAATTGGGGTCGGGAGGGGACCAGGAAAGGTGAAGATCAGATTGAAGAAGAGAAGCAGAGAGACGCAGAATTCGTGAGTTTGAGGATCTGGGATAACGGAGAAATGTGGAGGGAGGAGACGTGAAGAAGGAGAGGTTGCTGATATGGCGGGGTGTGGAAGTTTTTGGCGAGATGAAAAGAGACGATGGAGATGCGGTGGATGAGCCCATTCTTCCTTATTAATTAGCTACTATTATTACAAACAAAATTAGGGGATTGGACTGAAAACAGAGATGAAGAAAACATCGGCATCGGAATTTGCCATCGCCAATTTGGAAGAGGAGAGGAGAACTGAGCTACACTCGCCAATTTGGGGTTTACGGTTTTTTCTCACCTACATTACAATACATACACACTTGTACACTGTACAGTAACTTGTTTTTTTTGTCTGCCAGTGCCACTGTGCCAGCAGGGTTAAATTAATAAATTACTCCATACGTTATTAATTGCCGTTTTTCCCTTTTTAAGAAAAAAATTAAAAAAATTATTTTGCATCAAATTAATTAAGCATATACTAGTATTTTTTATACTAGTACTAGTACTAGTAGTATTTTATCCAAAGAAAGATCCACCATGACCAGGTTGAGTGGAGAATGTGAAAACAATTTCTCATTCCTTCCCCGTAGGTCCATAAACAAGAAAGAAAGAAAGAAAGATTGTACATAATAGAGGAAATAAGATGATACAATATAAATACTACTATTTAGTATATAATATACAAACAAGTGATCAGAATTAGTAGTGAAGAATAGAGGAATGGATGTTTTCAAGAAGACAAACACCTTTTATCGGCAGAATACACAAGTTTGGTTTGCAGTTGCAGTTGCAGAGCATGATGTTTAGGAGAAACAGCAGTGAATATGACGACACCGCAGAGGAGGACGAGCCCCAGACCCAGAGAATTAACTATGATAGACTCAGGGCAGCGCTTGGGAACATTCCTCCTGGTTTGCAAGAAAGTCAATTTCTCCAACAGCCCAGTTTCTGCTGTTGCCACTGCTAAGCCATAGGTGTAGAGACCAAGGAAGATATGCCATGGCAACACCTTTGCTCTTGTCATCCGCACCTCACCCCTGTGCCAGAAGCTTAGGAAACCCACCACCCACTGCATTCATTTACCAAAACCAAACCTCATTTTTGCTCCATATTTGCAATTTGCAAACCAAGGTCATAATAATGCCATATTGCCAATGCAATCAATCACAGTTTCCTTTCACATTTTTCATTCTTACTTTTCAAGATTACGGGGTGCATTATTTATTTTTATTTATTTAGATTATTACAATAGTTTCCACTTGGGCCCATGAGCTAGATGTCAAGATGAGTGGGTTAACAAGTCTATTCATTTAGGGCTTTCCCAGGCCCAATCTCTGGCATCAGCATGACAATGACCAATTGCTTAAATTAATAAATACAATCATTTTTTCTAATAATAATGCTGAGATGGGATGTTTTCATCAAATAATTTTGTTATATAACAGCTAAGCCATAGCCCCTATATGTAACGGTAGAAGCCTTGAATACATTATTTCAGGGAAAAAAAAAAGTACCAGTTAAGAGAAAGACTTACCACATGCAATGGCAATTACTATCAATTATGTGCTTTACTTTTTATGTTTATGTTTATTTACCTGAGAAGCACGCCCATTTTTAGATTTATAAAGAAACCTTACAACATGACTATATAATAATAATTAGCTAAAAATAAAAATGCCATCTTTTCCATCAAACTTTATGATCCCTATTAAATTTACCCAGAGAAAATTAATTCATCATAGAGTAAACAAAAGTTTATTGGACTTTTCTTTTTATTACTAGAAAGTAGAAAGTAGAAACTAGTAGCTAGTAGTTGAGTGACTAATTAATTAGTTGAGTAAAACTAGAAAAAAAAATGGGGAGAGAAGGATATAGAACCTGAGCTCCGAACAAGCAGACGCAGATGAGACCCATCCAAGAATGCAGGCTATAGAAATTAGCCACAACGCCATCCCTTCCATGGAACTTGGTCCAAATCCCAAAAACCCCAGAACCCAAAGCCACCCCTTGGAGGCCCAAGTGCACAGATTTTTTCAAATTCCTTGAACCAGGCAACCATCTGTGTATCAGAATAGCTGAAAGAAACCAAAAGAAAAAATTGTTTCAACTTTCAACAAATTGAAATCATAATTAATTAATTAGCCATGTACAAATACACACACACACACTCTGTTTTCACTAGTGACTACCTTCCCCACTTATGAGAATGAAGCCGATCACCATCAGCAAAGGATGAAGAACCTGTCTTTATTAGCAAATGCATGCAGTTAGCAGTTATTAACTTCAAACTCGATCTGGAATGTAAGAGAATGGGCGGCATGTACTCACGGCAAAGATGAGTTCCTCTTGGGAGGAAAATGAAGAGTGAGCTGGAAATGGAATGAAGCTTGACTTGAAAAGTAGAGCCCAAGAGAGGACCAAAGCTGCAACCAGGAGCCCTGCTATTCGAGCAAACAAGACAAGTGGAACAAGACAGGGAGAAATTGCGGCCATGGGTTTGGGTTTCAGTTTGAGACAGCAGCAGAGCTGAGTGAAGCCAGCCACCGACAGACAACTGAGATCTACTACTATACACGCCAGGTGCAGAGAGTAAACTAAGGGGCAATATTGCAATTTGCAAACCCTTCTTTCTCATTTTGATTTCTTTATTTGGAAAAGTGTCCACAAATAGTCTTAGATTCCCCGTAATCCTTAGCACTAGTACTATTATTTTACTATTACTACTACACTACACTACACTAGAATGAATATGAAATTGGATACTAGTACTAGTACTACTTTAGTAGTTTGTTGGGATGTCATTAATTAATTTACGTTTACAATTACGAGTATATGTTGATTTTGGGTGAAATCTGTAAGGAGACAAATTGTAATAGTGTAATTTGATTAAATCGAAATTTTGGGAATTTGGAAGGAAGAGGACTATATGAATGGACCCATAGATAGGGTATAGTGGGGCAGTGCAATTATATGATTTTCAATGCACATAATCCGCTCCTTCCTCTAGAAACAATGAATATAATTGACCGTTGAATTTGTATATATACTTAGCTGACAATAATAGTCCAATGGTTAAGAGTTTGAGACTTCTTGTGGGAAGTCTCGGGTTCGAAATCTGGGATGGGTGAGGTGGGATTATAGGAAAGGAGAGGACTACCTCCTATTGTGTAGTAGAAAAAAAAAATAACAGTTTGGAAATGAAAATGAGACATGTTTTTTTTTATCCTATCCGATAAAATGAGACTTATGTAATCCTTGATGAACCTCCCTTTTTGTTTGTAATTCATTATTGCTTGATGCAATTCATTTTAATGATCAAGTTCCAGTTTTTACCAAAAAAAAAAAAGCTACTTTCTAACTAACATCTGGGTTTGCGGTTCTTCTTTGATAGGAATCTGAAGTAGAGATGGAGTGCCCTGCACCTCATTAGTATTTGTTGTTTTGTAGCTAAGGAATTGTGTTGAGATTCTCTCTTCCCTGTATTTCCTTTAGCTTTCTATGATGACTTTCATCGTTCTTATTAATACAAATTCCTTTCTTATTGCCAAAAAAAAAATCATCTGGGTTGGGTTATTGTTGGAACTCCTTCAATAGATAGTTAGTAGAAATGGGTTGACGGCAGACAACTATTGTTCATTTTTTTTTTTTTTGGGATGTTCTCCTTATAATCCAACCCAGATGTTAATATACTCCTACTACTAATACTTACAAATTCGCTAATTATTCAATTTAAGGCAAAACATTTTAATTTAGATCTAATTTGGGTGAACTTTTTAATTAATTAGTTGATTGTGAGCAAAACGTTACAAAACAAGTTTTTTTTTTTGCAATACACAGAACAAATTTAATTCAATTCGGGACAATCTGTCAAATAGGGACACAACCTTTTACCCTAATCCTAAGTAACCTTACAAAAAGATTATACCTCTATTTGACAAATTGTCCTGAAGGTAACATTTTTATCCCAATCAACTAGATTAAAAGGTTCTACCTATAAAAGATAAGTGAAAGTATGGACAATAGATTCTTTGACTTCCAAATGGCTATTTCAAGGTTATATGACAAGTCAAATTTCAAAAGAAAACTTTAATCATCCGACAACTATATAAGTCGTAAATATAAACAGGCCGGTAAATACTGTTTTAATCTGTAAATGCTGAGTATTTATGAATTGTGATTAACTTGTGTGGTGGAGGGACGGCCATTCAATTTGTAGCTAGTTTGAAATATTTTGTCTAATTCTATTCTGTTGTTTATGTTAAAGTTTTTACTCTAGTGGAGCTCCCTCATCAAATTGATTGAGCACCCACTTCCTATTTCCTAACGTGGAAACTTCAAGAAAATATGAGATATAACTAATTTATTCATATATCAATTCATAACAACCTTAATAAATAATATCCAAATTGGATATGGCAAAATTTTGATAATTGCTAGAACAACACTGTTAAAAATTCAGCACAAAGACAAATTCATTCTGACAACATTTCATCTTATGGCATTTTCTTGTATCAAGGTATGGCTCTTATAACTATAAGGAATATCACCCCGACTTGGAGGCATCGATGCTATTGATTCACCAAAACTCATACATAATCTTAGCTGAAACTTCAAAATCTGTATTTTTTTCCCCTTTCTTAATTGATCTGAGATACTAAAATTGAACAAAGTGATCAGTTAAAATTATAAGATAAATTAAATTAGCAAAATTCTTCATAAGATTATTTATGGCGAATTAATAAGCATAATTAACAAGTAAATTAAGTGTAACAAAAATATTTAATTAGTAATAAACAGATAATAATCACATATACAAAACAATACAATATTTCTCTCAAATTTGTAATTTGACCACACACACACTCGTATCAAAATATGAAGTTTGGCTTCAAATCATTCTTAGAATTTCTTGTCTTTTGTAACCTAACATGAAAAAGTAGCAAATCATAATTACAAAAACAAAGATATAAACTTACGTAGAATGAACCGAGCAGCCTAGAAAACGACATGCAAGGATCTAAAAGCCGCCCATGAAGTTAAAATAAAGACACGCCAACCATTATGGAGTGATTATTCCCTAGGAAATGCCAATGGCGATGACTACTTAATCCTTCCCACCATTACTATATAAGAGAGCCCCCATTAGTCTGAATGAGATCAACAAATCAAAGGGTTGAAATTAATGAAAGCATAAACTATATATAGATATGGAATTTGGTTGCAAGGAGTACTTCAAGGTAGGAAAATGCCAAGGGCAAAAGGTGGTGGATGGTGAAACCATGCCATTGGTTCTGGAACCCCCGGAGGCAGACAAGGGTGATATAGAGTCCCTTTTGTTGGGGTTGAAGGCAAATAAGGATTGGTTTGAGCAATTGATCATCACAAACAGTGCTGTCCTGCTCCGAGGTTTTGATGTCAAGAATCCACAAGACTTCAACGAGATCGTGGAAACCTTTGGTTGGGAGGATATTCGTTATGTGGGACCAGCACCTAGGACTCATATCTATAAACGTGTTTGGACAGCGAATGAAGGACCCCTCTCTGAGTTCATTTATTACCATCATGAGATGGTTCTGGTAAGTACTACTTGCTGCTAGAGAATCGACTCTTTTTATTCACCTTTTATTAATTCTTCAATTTATTAGGAAATGATTTTGATTTAATTCACCAATATATATAAATATATTTGTCACGCGCGGCCAGATAAAGGAAAGTCCAAAGAAATTAATGCTCTTCTGCGAGGTGCCACCGCCGGAAGGTGGAGAGACACCCATTGTTCCAAGCTTCCGAGTAACTGAAAGGATGGTAGAGGAGTTCCCAGAAGCTGTGGAGGAAATGGAAGCCAAGGGCTTGAAATACACCTTCACAGCTCTCAGCAAGAACGATACATCATCCATGAGGGGTAGAGGCTGGGAAGATGCTTTTGGAACATCGGACCCTGAGGAGGCTGAGAAAAGGTACTGTTCTGTGATCATCTAATCTAATTATAATCACTAGCTAATTACTGATTAATATATATATACACTGATGACATGACGCACAGAGCCAAGGCCCTGGGAATGGACATGGAGTGGCTACCAAATGGTGGGGTGAAGACTATACTGGGACCTCGGCCTCTAACAAGGGTGTTTGAGGGAAGAAAGGGGAGGAGAATGTGGTTTAACACGGTGGTGGGTATGCATGGGAAAGAGCTTAGCTCAGCCACTATGGCAGATGGAACAGAGTTACCAGAAAAAGTTGTCAAGAGATGTGGACAGATCATTGAAGAAGAAAGCATTCAATTCCAGTGGGAAAAGGGTGACGTGCTCTTCTTAGACAACCTGGCTTTGCTCCACGGACGGAGGCCTTCCAAGCCCCCCAGAAGAGTTCTCGTAGCTACTTGCAAGTAGTTTTTCCTCTGCTCTCTCAGCCCCGCTACTATAATTAAGTTTGTTCTAATATCATACACATATAATTAGTAGCCATTTTGAATAAGGAATAATATTCAATCACTCTTCCCCTGGGAAATTTGGATTGTTTCTTTCCAAAATAAAATTCTACGTACGGCATCAAATAAAGGCCGACATTCTCTTTTCTAGTCCTCCCCTGTTTCCTCCCGGAGCTGGAGGATGTATCATGTATGTGTTTCTCCAGGAAATATATCATGATTATCTTATAAATAATACAGCCCGATACTTGAGATGTTGACAGTGCATATATGCATATGATGTATTCTATTATCCATTTCCAATTCAGTTCCCTGCAGCTTTAAGCCAATCAGCCTCAAACATTTACTATAATTGAAGCAATGTTGAGCTCCATTACTAATACTATTACTAGTAGATCATAAAAGGATATACTTAGTAAGTTATAATTGAAGCAATCTTGATTCCTGAGCTTAATTTAACAGGCATCCATTAACTCATCTCCCTGCCTCTATACAAGCAGCAGAGAGCTATACAGGTGGAAAGGATCAAAGGAAACCTTATAGATTCTAACTCCAAAAGTCTTTAGGTGCCTAATACAACGTCGTATATATTAAACAGTACTGCAAACCACCATTACAATTTACAGCACAACTAATGAATAGGAGATCAGTTATGACACAGGCACAACAAACAGAAGATTCACCAACTAAATTAATTACCCAATTAAAAACTTAAGTGAGACAAATAAAAAAGAAAAAGGAGTAGTGCACATACCTGTTGATGAGGATGATACTTGAACCATTGCACATCTTTAATTCTTTATGGGCAGTTGTTGACTTGCTGCAGGTTGAGATGAAGCTATAACAACAGTAGATCCTGACTGCAAGATCAACTGACCAGGGTTTACCAGTGATGGTGTAGATGTTTCTGTGCATGCGAATAGAATTTGATACCCAAGTCCAACAACAGAGGATGATATGGCAAAGTAGGAATTGCACTTGGCTTGTTGGCAATTGGTGGTGCAATGGAATGGAACTTTGTTGTTCAAGGACAGAGTGTTGGGAAGCTAGCTAGCACCTAAACTGACTGGAGGAAGTGCAGGGCTGAGACCTTAATTTACTAGGTAATGGACCAGACCAGACAAGGTTTCTGATGCCAGTGGAGCAGAGGGAGCAGGTTGCACAACAGATGGCAAAGTAGAGGTTAAATTGAGAGAACCTGTACTGGATTCTGGAAGGAAGCAACTTCAGGCAAGCTTGAATTCTGTAAGCTAGGAGGGGCACAAGGCAAAGAATTACTATAGTTTGTTTGTCTATTTATATGCTATCTATTTATCTGTTTGTCTTGTATCAAAATATATATGATTGCATTGCAAACATCAATTACTCTATTGTTATACTTATATATGATGTGGGGCTATTTTGGTGGCTCTTCAATTTGTTTTGCTAGCAGGCTGTCGTTTCTCAGGTATATCATATGGTTGTCTCAATTTTTTTCTCTGGATTTTTTTGTTTGGTAAAAGCTCAATTTTGCTTTCAAGTTCTATATGTATATGTATAAGCAATTTGATGAATATTTCTGGGAGAATAGCTGGTAACTAGTGATGCAGTTTAGGAAATTGTTTCCACCAACAAAGTGGGCTGCGGAGTTCAATGCTGCATTGACAGTTCCTTCCTTCAATTGGTTACTTGGTCCTTCTGAGGTAATAATGCTGAAAAATGAATCCTTAAATTATTGCACGATCACTTTAGGAGATTTTCTTTGTATATTCACCCATCTTGTAAGAATAATTCCATCTAAAATTCATGTTACTTTATGCAATTTCTTGCCATGTTTCAGAGCATCTAATTGCAAAGTTTGATACATATTTTATGGTCTTTTAGATTCCCCTTCTTTTTAATGTAAGCAAAAAGCTTATATTTTTGATCCACAGTCTTTAATGGTCATATTCCAAGCTAAATAAGCTTGACCTTCAACATGAATTATGAGAATGATTATAATTCTGTCCAAGGAAGTGATATACTATATAATTTCTTCTGTTTTCTGCCAGTTTGAACCATGGAAATTAGATCAACCATGAAGTGACTTAAGAAAGTTGAGATGCAAAAGCATCCACCATGTTTATATATGAACATACTCCGTGTATACAAAGAAAATGTTGATAGGATTGTATAGCATTCTTAATGTTCTTTATCTATCTAGCTACTAGTTAAAACTTTTGTCCTTATAACTCACTAGTTTATGAGAATGTGGTCTCATGAGCATTTTTGTTATAGACAGAGGTCTTATCTTATTAATTTGATGGGCATTCTATGCCTTATTATAATTGTGTTACATTATGATTTCGGCTTAACTACTATGACTATATGGGATTTGATCTATATTTGCCTTCGTGGTTATTTGTATGTATCATGGAAAGTCTTTCAACTATATTTGAAAATGAATTGGTTTTAGCACCCTTTCTTTTTGTGATGTTTGTTCATTTTCTTCAGTAAAGGTTTTGCTTTGATATTGATATTCTGGCCATATATGTTGTTGCAGCTTGAAAAGGCATTACATTTACATGATATCCAAGAAGAGCATTCCCAAGTCAAGATTAGTTCTGACATATAGTTGGCTAATGCGACCGCAATAGTTTCTGAGATTGAAAGAAAATCCGCAGAGGTGGAAGATGCTTGCTGCAGATACTAAACTTACAGAGGTAAATTGGAAAAGTTCCGAGTTGGATAGGAAACTGCAAGAGATGGAGGCTCGTGAAAGTGTGCTTCAAAGAGAGCGTCTTTCGTGAACTGCAGAGTATTCCTCTTACTGATCAACTTTCTATTTTTATGTTATGATTTCCTTGAGCTTTCTTAATCATGCTTTTCTCATAGCATATTCTGATTTTATCCATTTGTTCCACTACTTTTTAGACGAGAAGCACATCAAGCAACTTCTTAAAAACAGAGGGAAGAGTTGAATGAGTGGGAGAAGAAACTAAACAAAGGAGAAGAGAGGTTATCTGAGCTTAGGAGAATACTCAATCTGAGGGAGGAAAGGTCAATGAGAGTGGTAGGCTTCTCAAACAGAAAGAGAGGAGCCTTGAAGAGGTACAAAGTAAGACTGATATATCAACCTTCAAGTTGAAGGAGATGGAAGATGATGTAAGCAAACGACTTGCTGTCTTGATTTCAAAAGAGAAGGTGTGTTTCTTGCCTAATCTAATGTATTACTTTATTGTGATTTCCACCCTAACTGTTGCACTCTTGTAAATATTTTAGGAAGCTGAGTCCATGAGAAGTACTCTGGAAGCTAAAGAGAAGGATCTCGTTGCATTTGAAGAAATGCTTACTACTAGAGAAAAGGGTGAGTATAAACCTGCTATTAGTAAGACATCCTATTTGTATGCTTGTTGAGATACTTTTAATGTTATAAGATCGTGAGAACTTCACTGTCATGCCCCTATGAGTTCATTTGTTTAGTCAATTGGACTGAATGCTTTTTGCGGAATGAAACATTCCTTTTTTTCTCCCAAAGGAACAGTATTGAGAGAATTAGCATGTTATTGATAATGAGAAACTTGGTGACAAATTGGCACGATACAGGATTATATTTGCATTCGCGAGCACAGAGCGCAACACTAAAATCTAGGTTGAAAGTTTCCATAATGATTTAAGGCTTAGATTTTCTTCTGAAAATTCTGAGGACTTGCATGTTGGCACAATAAGTCTGACAAATGATTGCATATTTTTCATTTCTGGCAATCTGTAGGGTTGCAAGTTGCAATGTTCCTTCTTCTTCTTCTTCTTCTTCTTCTTTTGAAGCAAGGAGTTTTTTTTTGGCCAAATTGAAGCAAGGAGTTGAGTTTGACAAAATTTGCTACTTTTTATAGGTGGAGATACAAAAACTTGTTGATGGGCAAAGGGTTATTCTAGATGCTAAATTGCAGGAGTTTGAGTTGGAACTGAAACTTTTGTAGATGGATATGGTTGACTCATTCGTGCTACAAGATGGAACACAAAAAGGTGTGTAATTAGGAAGCTTTAGCTTCAGCTTAAAAGCTTTTTATTGTATCTTAATTTTTCCCCTATTGGTTGGACTTGGATTGTAATGATAGCGGTCTAGCTAGGAATGTGATGTAAAAGTGTTACAACTTACAACAATGCTACTTCACTTTGTATGCTAGGTTCTTTATTAGTATGTCTCAACTTGCAAGGATCAATGCCATAAGTTTTCTAAATCAATTTTCACGTTGCAAAGTCGGTGAAGAACCTACTTTAGCTTTTCTCTCCTTACTGGCATTTATAAATCAACGAAATTGTGGTTGGAGTAGAGTTTCACTCTCTCTCTCTCTCTCTCTCTCTCTCAAGTTCTCATGAGTGGTTGTTTTAAGGTATCATAGTCTGGTTCTGAGGGATGGAAGTGATTGCAGTTGATGTTTAAACAGATAACGAATGTGATGTTTTGTAGGTTGAATTTGAAAGCCTCGTCTTCATAGATATGAATAAATGAATAAATGTATGCAATGGAGAGAGCGTGCGTAGGGAATGGGAAAATGGAGCGAGATGAGGCCGAGGCGAAAAAGATGGGAGTTAAATGAGAGAGAGTTAACAAGGGTACTTTCAAACCCTGGCCCTGCCCTGCCTGAATATGTGAATCACTGTCCAAAAAGGGAGGCACCACCCACCACCACCACCACCACCACCAGAAAGAAATACAGAAAAGGACATGTCACCGTGCATTAGGTTAGGTCTGCCCTCTGCCAACTGCCAACTGCCAACTGCCTACCGAAGAGAAAAAAGAAAATAAAATTGGCTATCCTATTCCTGTTTGTTTTCCTTCTTCTTATCCCTAACAAGGAAAGAAAGAAGCTTACAAATTGAAATTGTGGTCCTGACACACCCAAAGGCCAAAGGCCCCTACCATCATTACAGAACCCTCCAAACCAAAGATTACAGTTGCTTTTCCCCATCGTGAGTAATGCCAATATGCGAATCTTCTGGCAATTAATTAAAAGTGACATTGGACATTTATTTGTATTGTATGGCTGGGTCGTGGTGGCTGCTTATTGCTTCAACGTCTCAACCCCTAACATACTATCCTAAGCCTAAGCTAAATGGACCTTTTGCATGGCCTGGCCTCAACCTCAAGGCTCAAGCCTTAGCCTGGGCCTTGTTAGTATAACTCAGCCGGTTCTTCTTCATCTAGTCAAAGTAATGATTATGACATGTCGCTCTAAAGTTTTAATTTTCGAGCATGTCTCCCGTCTCGTGTCATTTTCATGATGAGAGAGCCAGAGAAATGAATTTAATTCCTCCAACTTTCATTTGGCAATTTGTTAGTTAGTAGGAATTTTATTCTACGATTAAAGCTTAAACATCATTCATTAATGTAGATAAATTTGTTTAAGCGTTTACAAATTTTAATTAGTTCGAGAATCGAGAGTGCATTCTCCATTACCAAATTAACCAAACCATTTAATGTACCAAAAAACAAGTTGATCGCAATCTTGAAACAGCCAAATTGGATTTTATATGACATCATTTCTATTTTAGCAAGAATCTATGTTATCATCATGTTGTAATAATTTGTAGCAAAAAAAAATCATGTTGTAATAATTATTAGTAGGTGGTAGGATTGTGTGAGTTTAATTTCTAATATCCGTTTCCTTCCAAGAGAAATAAACGTAAATCCATATTTGAAGGCACAGAGTTAGAACCCCTGCTATTATAACACCAAATCAATGCTCTTTTGTCCTTTCATACGTCTCACTGAAAGCGAGCAGAGCACCTCAGGGCTCAGGGCTCAGGGCTCAGGCCTCAGGCTCAGTCCTCAAAAGGAAAGGAAAAGAAGAAAAAACATAGAGATAAAAACTGGACTTTGTCTTGCATGCATTTACAAACTTCTCTTGTTTGAGAGGACAATCACAATGGAGAATGGTCCCCTCCCTCCCTCCCCAAACCCTAAAAAGTAAAACCCTAATCCCTAACTAATCCTACAACCTTAACCAATTCTTCTCCCTTAACAAATCCCTCAACCACCACTCTCCTTTTTTTAACCATCTGTAAGCTAGCTGTGGCGCGGGCGCCCCAAATACATATATACTTTTAATGAAAACGTCCTCTTCCTAGTCCTAGTAATTATTACTGCTTTTATGTACGTACGTAGTATAAATATATACACTTCATAATACTACTCACTACTCAGTAGTCAGTACAAAATTAAAGACCCCAAAGGAAAGGAATAGGAATAGGAATGTTGCCCAAAAAAAAAAAGGAAAGGAATAGGAATCAACTAGTAATTTACTAATTAATTGTATGGGGAGGCGTATAATACTAGTAAATAGTACTATACTATACAGAAGTAGTAACTAATTAATTACACAGGGGGAGGGTCAGTCTTCCTTTCGCTTTCAGTACTCAAAGCCCTCCTGGCCTCATCCTCATCCTCAGTTTTTTTGTTCAAGCAGTCCTCAGTTTCTAGTTTCTACTTTTCTACTGCCTTTCATCTTTTGGTCTTGTTACTATTATAATGGAGTAATTATTAGTCGTATTTACTACTTTCTTGTCATTGAGAACTGTGCTTAGATCTTTGTGTTCTTTCTGCCTGCTGCTCTTCTTCTGCTTTACATATTTACTTCCTTAGCTTTCCTATTACACACAAGGAAGCAAACTTGTCAACTTGCTTGCTTGCTTCTTTTTTTTTTTGGCCAGAAACTTGCCTGCTTGCTTCTCTGTTTTCTCCATTTCCCCTTTTCTTTCTCACTAATTAACCATCTTTCTTTCCCTCTCAATATATATTTTCCATTATAAGTGGCTTTCAGAAAGGGGTCCCATGCTGATATTCCTCACGGACCTTTGTATCTATGCTCATTGCCTTAAGACTCCCTTTCTCTCTTCTTCGGTTCTTCTTCTTTTGCTTCAACTTATTTTGGTACTGAAAAGTCCTTGACTTTTTTTGAAAGCCTTGTGTTGGTGTTTTTCCCTTTTGTTCTTCTAAAAATAGCTAAACTAATACATGTTCCTTGGTTCCCTTTCAAACACAAACATATTAGTTTAGGTCTGTTTAAAACGAGCTATACTAAATTTCTCTTCCGGAGTTGGAAAAGTAATCTACTTTCAACATTATATCAGGGTCTTGTGGATGATTATGATGAGCAGCAATCATTTCATAATTTTGGCGGTTTGCATTTTGGTTATGGGTGTTTGGTGCGGAGGGCAAGCAAAAGCAGAAGCAGACATTGAAGCAGCAGCTCCAATGGAGAAAGCAGAGCAAGCCGCTCTGTACTCTGTCATACAAGGCTTTGTGGGTGATTGGTGGAACGGCACAGATCTCTATCCAGATCCTTGCGGTTGGACTCCTATCCAGGTATTACCTTTAACTTTAATTTAACCTCTTCTGCTTGGTAGTGGAATCACTGTTTTATTGCTACATGCACAAATACGAATCAATTACCCCTTTTTACCCACATACATTGTGTAATGATCCCTTTTCTTCTAGTTCTAGTAATTTCCTTTAGGCATTATTACAGTTTAAATGTAGCATAGAGGGAGGGGATGTTCGTGTTGAGTTCTTCCATTCTTATTGAACAATCTATTCATTTATCATTCCATTAGCAATAATAATCAGAAAGACAGCTGGAATTTAATTTCCAGCTGCCGCTAGACTGTAGTGTTGGCTTTTACTACTAAACAAGTACCTGCATTGTGCTTTGCTTTCAAAACAAACCCAAACTGCATATTGTGACTTGTCAGAGTCCAACCACATGCACAAAGCCAGAAACACTTTCCAGCAATTACAATTACTAGTTGTATTTTCAGTACTAGTAAAGTTAGTAATATATATAATTGGCATATGGACTTGAATGGGGAAATGATTATCCGAATGTTGAATCTATTTTTGCTGTGCAGGGCGTCTCTTGTGATATGTTTGGTGGGCTATGGTATGTTACAGCTTTGAGCATTGGTCCAATTCATGACAACTCGCTTGGTTGTGCAACTAAAGTAGAATTTAGGCCTCAGCTGTTTCAGCTTAAGCACCTTAAATCTCTTAGCTTTTTCAAATGTTTCATCTCACCTCGCGAACACCCAACTACCATCCCTGGCGATAAATGGGAAAAACTTGGTGGAAGCTTAGAGTTATTAGAGTTTCGATCTAACCCAGGTCTCAGTGGGAAAATTCCTACAAGCTTGGGTCACCTCACCAAGCTCCAATCTTTAGTCTTACTAGAAAATGGGTTAACAGGAGAATTGCCAAGCAGCATTGGCAACTTAACTAACTTGAGTCGACTGGTACTGGCTGGAAATAGATTCAACGGTCAAATTCCATATAGTTTTGGGAGGTTAAAGAAGCTGTTAATCTTGGATCTAAGTAGGAATTGTCTCTCAGGCCATTTGCCTTGTGCTCTTGGCGGTCTGACTTCACTCTTGAAGCTTGATTTGAGCAGCAATCAATTGGAGGGGAAGCTGCTTGAAGATTTTGTATCTCTCAAGAATTTGACACTTATGGACTTGAGAAACAACAACTTCTTAGGTGGATTAACCCATTCAATTGTAAAGATGCAATCTTTGGAAGAGTTGGCACTATCCAACAACCCATTAGGTGGAGATGTTGTCGGCCTAGAGTGGCAAAGCCTGCAAAATTTGGTCATTTTGGATCTCTCTAACGTGGGCTTGGTAGGTGAAATTCCCGAGTCCCTTTCCCAATTGAAGAGGCTGAGATTTGTGGGTCTCGATAACAACAATCTCACAGGCCATCTCCCACCACAGCTAGCATCTTTGCCCAGTCTTAGTGCGCTTTATCTAAATGGGAACAATCTGACAGGAGTGCTTCAATTCTCTCGAGAGTTTTATGGGAAAATGGGGAGGCGCTTTGGGGCTTGGAACAACCCAAATCTCTGCTACCCTGTCCCTGTTGGTGTTGGGTTAACGACAGCAACCAATGCTCCATATGGAGTAAAGCCATGCCAACCAGGAGTCACTTTGCTTGAACCCAATTCCAGGGCTGAGTTGGGGGATGCCAATTTGAATCAGAATTCCCATTTCGTTGCCTCATTGGGATACTCAAGCTATGGCATTCATGGGCTTTGGCGGTTTTTCTTGGTAAATACATTGGTAACAGTACTAGCTATTTAGAAAAACAAGGCTTGTACCTTAGCTGAGGTCCTAGGCTCCCAGCTATTTAGAAAAGGAGATGCTTGGCCTCTTAATTGACCCTTTCACATGCCTTCTCTTTTTATCTCCTTTGCAACCTAATATCCATCAAAGGCTAATAGTAGTATAGTACCTTCTGTAAAACCATAACTCTTTCATTGTCCATAGATATATACTATCTATGCATGCAGAGCTTTGCCCCATCCCCATGTTTCCTGATGGAGAATCAATTCAAAGGCAGCAACTTAAATGCTGGGAGATGAATGTGAAATTGGGATCTGTGGATTGTTATTAGTAACTTTTTTGTTTTCGGAATTTTTAATTGGATTTCCAAGGCATGCATTTATGACTTTAATTAACTGAAAGTGAAGTATGGAGGCAGTGACCTGTTGCAGAGCTCACACTTTGGTTCTGTGCTCTGGGGCTTTGGATTCTAGGTAGGCTGTTACGTTTTGTTTAAAGACAAGAGGATAATGATGAGAAAGTAAAAGAATTGCAGTTGCAAATGCTGTGGCAGCTGAGCTCTCCCTGCTCTAGGTTGGTTTCTTCTATTATTCATAGGGCATTCTCAACCTCTGATTCAAATTGAATATTCCATTCCCATTTTTAGTTCATTTAGGACTGAATACTGATCCCATTCCATCCCAATGAGATTTGTCTTCAGCTTTAAAGACTGCTCATCTAATAATACTATAATCTTTAACTAGCTTCACAATCACAAGTTAAAATTGGTCCTTATTATATACCTGAGATTGGTGGTAACTAAATGCATAATAAAATACCCTATATCCCCCCCCCCCCCAAAAAAAAAATGCATGAGCTATGAAGGATGAAAGAATTTGAGGATTATCATGGACATTCCTTCCCTTCGAAGGTATAGCTGAAATATTAAAAAGATTTTGAAGTTAAGAAGCATTGCAGCAGTATTGATACAGCAGAATGATACTTGGAACTCAACTTACAAGACTTCCGTTGTTTATGAGAAAATTAGGCATAGAAATGCTAAGGTTAAATGGCAGAAACTAATATGGTTTTCTTGCCATTATCCTAAACGTTCTATGATCTCTTGGATGGTTGTGCTTGTGCAAGATTGGTTACATACTATGGACATACTACTTAATCGGGATATCAGATTGGACTCAACCAATTTTGCTTTATGTGGACTTTATCTTGAGACAATAAATCATCTTTTTTTTACTTGTGAATACTCAAAACATCTCTCTGGCAGAAAGTACCGCTTGCATGCAAGCTTAGTAGAACAGTTGGTAATTGGAATATTGAATACAATTGAGCTATCAACAAGATTAAAGGAAATCTTCTCTCTCTTTAATCCTAAAGTTCGCTTAGAATGCATATTCTTCCCTATTGTGGATAGAACAGAACGCCAGAGTCTACAAAGCAAAACAGCAGGATATGGATCACTTGTTTCAAGAGATTGCAGAAGTTATTAGGCTCAGGTTGCATGGTTTTCAACGTGTGGCCAGAGATCCTATTAATGTATTTCTTTGTAACAGTTGGAATTTGTACTTAAACTGATGAATGCTAGCTTTAGGTAGCTTATTTTGATGTACTTTGTTTTTGTAGCACTTGTTGCTGGTAGCAGTTTTTGCTGCTCGATAAATAAAGGAAACGTATTTATCCAAAAAGAAAGAATTTGAGGATATGATTCAAAGAGCAAACTTGTCTTTTTTTTTTTTTGAAAACAATGATTTATGTTGGAGAGAGAGCAGCCTGGGCTCGTCGTTACGAGGCCCACCAGTGTGGCCCATATATACCTGGCTGATACCAATCTGAACTCCAAAGCTTAAGCCTATGTATTCTTGGATCTTTCAGGTATATATGTCACTTTTACAACCAATCCCTTTGTGATGTGGGATGCGACACGCACATGTGAACTCCAACAATTTATATATAGTTAGAATATAAAAAACAAAAGCCCATTTGTTATTTGTGCCTTTGGAATTCTTGTTGACCCGGCCCGAATTGTGATCCGACCTAAATTATGGAGCTTGACGAAATTTGTGAATTTTTTCTTTGAGGTCTATGATGGAAGCGGAGGGATCAGGCCAAATAGGAACCAAGTACCTTGAGTTTATATAAGCGGTCGATATCTCTTGTATTCTTGATGTATTGTTTAGAAAATTTTTCTTGGGGGGCCAAGATTTAGTATAGTGAATGAATGAAAATTATAGTGTAAAATAAAGAAATGTTATAACGTTTCATTGTCTACATAAACATATACTAAGATTGGAGTGCTTATATAACTCATTACAATGAACCATTTTAAGAAGTTATAAAAGAATTAGAATGAAAAGGAGTAACGAAATCATAATTTTTACATTAAAGGATATACAATGTTGAATTGTAAAAAGGAAAGAAATTTGAAATTTTTATTAAATTTAAAAAGAAATATACAAAATCTATTGATAATTTTCATTTTATTACAAGATTTCTTGAAGATAGTCAATTTATAAATATTTGGGGAGGGGGTGCAAATCACAATTTTACCATTTTCTTTTCATTAAAATTGTATGCATAATAGAGAACTCTTGGCAGATTGGGGACATGGCCCCTGCTACCCCCTTTAGTTCCGCCCATAACATATATCACATTAATCAAACCACGTAAAATCGCATGTTCTTGTTTGTTCTATTAGATTTGTCGTTTATTGTTTAATTGCAACACCATTGCTTTTACAAGAAAAAAAAAATCTCATTGTTTTAATATAATTTTAAAGACTTAAGAAAAATTAGATCCAACTCAAACCCTTGATAGCCCAATTCAACAATAAAAGGCCCAGGCTAGGCCGATCATAAGCCCATTCAGTTCTTCTAGTCATGATGTTTCATCATGTAAACTTTCTCTTCCATGTACTCAATTCTTCCGGTCTTGAATATCGCGGAAGGCTTAGTGGCAAGAAACTTAGTGTTAAGTTCGAGTCCGAGTAAACACAATATTTTTCTCACATAAAGTTTTGCTTGTTTCCACCCTGTGTTAAGATTCACTCTTGACACGTCCCACTACGTGTCCGCATCATTATAGAGTCACCGTGATTTAAGAGGAAGTCCGGGGTTTAAGAGAGAGCGGGAGACTTAGAACCCCTAGAATCGATGACGCCCATCACGAGATCTCTTTTTTTATATGAAAAAAAAAGTATTTCAAGTTTCAACTTCTCCTCATCTTTGGGGGTTCAAAATTTTAATTCAAACCAAATGTCAACCCAAAATCCAGATTATCAACCTCAATGTGGGTTTAAACAAGCAAAGGGAAAGAAAAGTAGTAATACATCTACAACTTTCCTCATAGACGCTTTAATTCAATTTGTTGATGGAGCTCATATTGAGATTGACTTTAAATTCTTCCCATGTACGCACATAACTTTTTATCCTAATTTATTAGGAAGAAGTTTTGCTTTAAATTTTTTTTTTTGGTGAAAAGCTTTGCTTTAATTTTATTGATGTTCTTACTCTTCCTCCGTCCCCAATCAGATGTTCACTCTTAGTCGATAAAGCTAAACTTTGACTATTATTTATAAAAAAAATATATAAAGCAAAATCATTTTTAAAAATAACACTTATAAACTTTGAATTGTAAACTTTTTAGCAAATATTTTTTTAAATTTAAATTTTACATATTTTTTTATAAACACTGGTCAAAGTTTAGTGTTAGTTAACCAAGAGTGGACATCTAACTAGGGACTGAGGGAGTAATAGATTCTGAATTTACTAATTAAAGCTAGAACATTGTTGATATGGTTGTATATTCCGTACACAATGCCTTCATGTAATATTGGTGCCATTAGAAATTATATTATCATATTATTAGTATTATATATATTTGATTAATTGCATTATTTTTTGGGTAAAAATTGCGTTAATCGAAAGAAAGCATACTAGTGATTTGGTGGCCATCCCCTAATTAATTTCGACAACAATAAGTGAATTCTAATCTCATTTCATTTTATTTTGGACTGTACGTAAGCGTGGTATACAATATTAAAATATTTTTTTCCTCAAGTAAAATAAAGTTATATATATATATATACTACATATTATTTTTGTAACCACATGAAATTACTAAATACTCCTTTTAACTTTTAACCTGATGCGACCTTATCGCCCCGTTTTAGTCTTTTCTCACATAACTAATTACTAAAAAATCCTACTAATTGTAAGAGGGTTGTTTACTATTCATTGGTTTTGTATGTAATTTTTAGAATTAGAATGCAATTAATAATTTTCCCACCATTTTTTCTATTGCATTAATATTTTAGGCATAAGTTCCCGTTTTTAATGTTTTCCCTTGTCATTATTGTGCATTCATGATGACAGGCCTTCCGTATTCCAGAAGAAATTTGAACCGGTGAAAGGCAATGGAAAATTAAAATTAAAACCAAAGGGTCTGTCATCATGAATGAACAATATTAATGGTAAGGGAAAATATTAAAACCAGGAATTTAAGCCCAAAACATTAATGCAAGGGAAAAATGGTAAGAAAACTATTAATTGCATTCTAATTCTAAAATTACATACAAAGCCAATTAATTGTAAACAACCGTTTTAGGATTAATAAGATTTTTTAGTAATTAGCCATGTAAGAAAAGACTAAAACGGGGCAATAAAGTCGCACTAAGTTAAAAGCAAATCCACCAGATAATAACAACAAGCAACCAGGGTAGTGAAGGAAAGCAAGCCACAGCTCCAAGCTTTATGTTTTCAATTTCAGTGTTTATGTTATTTACTTTTTAAATTATAGTAAATGTTTATGGATTTTATCTTTTCGGTTTAAGCATATGTAACTTTGAAGCGGTTTTTTAGCAAAAATATCTATGCCTTTGCAACAATGTACTTACTAGAATGATTCAACAGAATCAAATTCATCATAAGATTTCCTCTTTTTATTGCATTAAAAATTTGCTACTCAACTTTTCTTACTCCTTTACATTACCGAACTGTTGCTACTCCTTAACAACACCAAACTGATCAAGATAATTCATATAAAAGCAACATTTAACAATTCAAATTTTAAAATGCTCGACGCGTCAGCGCGAGCTATCCCACTTGTACAATATTAATTTGTTACTTATTTAAACCAAAATCTGCAAAAAATCATATGTATAATTAAGATCAAACAAGCGGTAAGTTATGTACTAACTAATTTATAATTGAGCAAAGAGTCCAGCCTTTTCGTACCAATCTTGGACAAACTTTGAATTGGCATTATTATTGCTTGTATCTAATTCATGGTGCAAAATTTTCAAATGCTGTCACATCAGATATGATACTTGATATAATTTCAAATAGCAGGAAAGAGGAATAAAGATTATAACATCGTAGTTTAACCAATTATATCAAAGTGCATTTAAGTTGACCTAATTTATACTTTACATTTGTAGCAACAACTTATTTTAAAATTTGGTCTGGTAGTAAAGCATAATAATCTAGCTGCTCCCTCGATCTGCGGTCTGCCCTCCTTCTCTCAAAGCTTTAAACAATTAGTGTAGTATATCATGATGATACTTTACTCACTTTTTCATTAATATTGTGCTGATAAACATATAAACGCATATAGACCAAGCCAAACAGATCGTGCTGCGTGTCAAAGGATTATAAATAGGGAAAAACTATAAGATTTGTGATAAATAATACTGGTCACACTTTTTTATCTTAAATTTACATGTTTCTAAGCAACAAAAATATATTTTTGTATCCAATATCTAAATATTCATTATATTTATACAAAATGATATTATTTAATGTAGTTATTTACTTGTAATGTAAGTCGTAACCTCTCCCTTATATAATTTTTTTTTAGGAATCTCGCTATATATATAAGTTATAAATATAGTAACGTGACCGTATTGGGAGATAAAGATAATTGGTAGTTGCACTTGCAACCGAGAGAATCGAATGTTATATACCATTTAATGCAGGAGGTTTTATAGGTGGGCCGTGGCCCCGAGGGGAACTAGTTTAATTCTATCAACTTTACTTAAAAAGAAATTTGCAATGCAATTAAAAAAAGGTCACTTTTGGAGATCTACGAAACAGGGCATGAGAAAACTGCCTTGTAGTTTTGACATAGATATGGCTAAGCTGACAAGGACCAGATAGTGGCACAAGTATCAGCATGACTCCGCTGAATGGACCTTCAACAAGTAAAAGCCTACCCTCGATGAGGCTTCTGCCTGGTTTGGTGAATTCTGAAATCGACCACCATTTAATAAGTTTAATCAAACATCTGTTAAGGAATATATAAGGACCACAAATAAAACCAAAGAAAAATCTTTAGTTATGTTTTCATTTTTCTTAGCATAACAAAGTCGTGCCATACGGCAAACTATATATTCTTTCAAAGTGTCAACATAAGAGAAGCCGTCGTGTATTTCGTGCCTTTAGGCAAATGCATCACCAAATCTCAAAGTCTCAAGAAAAGAAAACCCACCATTTTTGACAATTTTTTTGGGGTTTTTATTTTAAGGTAAATATAAAAAGGTAGCCCAAGAGGAGTCTGATAATACACTCTTCTTCAATGGAAAAAAGGACCAATTCTCCTCTTCATCATACTCCATTTATATTAATATTAATTAATTCTACAACTACTCTTCCCAAGACCCCCGGTTTTAGGCTGTTGTGAAGGCTGAATGTCGGTCTCATTGGGTCATCAATTTCCTAATATTTGCCTAATTTTGCGTCCGGGTTAAGCACATACTACTATTGGAAATTCGGAATATGGAGTACAATAATTCAACGGTTGTGATCATGCCAATCACGTTGACATTTGACAATTAACACAGAACTATAATCTCATCTTGAAATGGGTACCTACCCACTTGGCCATTCGCCACATGTTCAACACCCTTCCAACTCTTTAGTTTCCAAGTCTTGACATCAACCTTAATTTCCAAACACTTTCATTATTATCATATATATAGTAGTAGTACTACTACTTAACTAGGACTAGAATTTTTATTCCCTCACTAAATAATAATAATTTGGTCAAGTTAAGCAAACTAGTACTACCAGTTTCTTCTACCCAAAAAAAAAATCTAGGAACTAGTTTTCTTGTTGTCTTAACTAGGATAGAAATTTTCTCAAAAAAAAAAAAAAAACTAGGATAGAAATTAATTACGTTGCTAAGGATTTTATTATTGCGCAATGCGCATGGCTTCAAAAGGAGAATATCAATTTTGATTTTGATTAGGGCAATTAGTATCACACCACACCATTACTGCTTGGAATTGCATTTTTTATGCCAAATACAGATGTCTATCAGTGTCAGTTGAAGGTTAATACAAGGAATATATTAATATTAATACTAATAGTGGACCCTATCAGCTTTGATTTCTTCTAAGAGCTTCCTACGCAAAAGATCCCCTGCCCCGCCTTTTTTTGAATAAAAAAAAATCCCCTGCCCCTAATTTATCATTCAGCTTATGTTTGGTTAGTGGTATTTTAGATATCACGTGGTAATTTCATTCATATTAGGAATGTTAGAAAGTATAATTTTTTATTTTTGTGAGAATAAGATTACCATATTTGGTTAACGTGGGAAAATTATTAAATTTTAAGAATATAAGAGAAAGACAAGAGAAGAAGAGTAATAATTTCTTGGGAAAGTTAACTTTCTCACCCTTTTAGATGAGAATGTTATTCCCACTACTTTCCTACCTGAGTGGTAAAGTGATGTAAATGATATTCCCACATAAAATTAGATTACTCCAACCAAGCGTGAGAAAGTTATTTTCCCTACCTAACTTACTACAGTTTCCCACTACTTTCCACGAATCAAACGTAACTAAGGGGGCGTTTGGTTAGGATTACCCCCAGATCACTAGTGATCTGAGATCACCAATGATGTAAGATCACTGGTGATCAAAGATTACATGGGTTTATGGTGGTAATCCAGATCACCCTTAAAGGGGTGATCAGGGGGTAATCCGGATTAGGATACCGAACCAAAAAGTGTAACCAAATGGGGTAATCTCAAATCACCTGCCAAGATCACCACAGGTGATCAAAGATCACCCCTAACCAAACGCCCCCTGACTTTTTCTTTTTAATTCCTTCCCTCTTTTTATCATCAATTTTCAATTATGTATATATGATTTTGATTCTTAATTTGTTGGTGCAAATGCAAAGGTAGATAAACTTAATTCTGGGTTATAATTATACTTGAGACTAATTGAGAATTTGAGATATGCAAGGTAATGAAAATGTTTCCATTAATTCCATTCCATGTCATCCAAACAATATTATTCAATATATTTAGGATTCGCTGTGCCGTTAGTTTTTTCGTTTCCTTTGACTTGAATAATTGAAGCCTACCATCATCATCATCATCACAACCATGTTAAGAGTCTCCTAATCAGCAGATACTCATGGCCCAATTAATCTTATCTAGCTCTTATCCTGTACATAAAAACACTACTAGTAGTAGTAATTTTTTTTTTCATGAGGATTGAGGAGCCACAAAAAGTGGAATTACAAAATTATTATCATGGCTTGAAATACAGCACATATATAAGTACCTTTCGCTCTCATGGTGCTGTAAAACACTAAAATTAGTTGCTGTTATAAAAGCCTTGACGGGTCTGTTTCAGAAATATTGGAATGATTATGAATTTAAAACTATCTTCAATCGTTATGTCATAATAATCATGCTTTCAATTTGTTGTTTATTGCATTACAAGGTTTAACAATTACTATTAACTGTTGCACTAATTGTGAAATTAGTAAAAAGGAAAGGAATTGCTCTGTTTTTGTGCATTCCTTTCGTTTTCAAAATGCATTCATGAGCACAGTGCCACTGATTTTAGCATTCAGAGACGCCTCCATCATGGGAGCTGGCAGCAGGCATGAATAGCATCTTCCTAGTTCCTCAAGAATTCAAGTCATCTCTTTCCCCCTCCCCCATATCAAAATCAAAAATCTTTTCTCATGATTTCAAATTATTGTTGTAAATTATATGATATATGAAAGATACATACAAATAAGTAAAAAGATAAAGTCATATACTCCATCTCATGCATGCAGACTGCAGAGATTAAGATATGTATAAAGAAGTCCAATGTATACCTAATATATATTATTTCCACCATACTTGCCGTCTATGAAGTCCCATTTTTTCTGCGTGTTCAATTAGGTTATCTCTTGTCAACAAAATTAATAATGGAAAAAAAAAAAAAGGCAAAGAAATGAAAATTCAGATGTATATTCTATTATTTATTATACAGAGACTTTCCTCTCTGCCAAGCAAACAGAGCTTATTGAAGTGGCCATGTTTTTCAATTGGATGGTGTTTTCCACGCACTTTAATTTTGATGTGTTACTCCTCCCCCTGCACCTGCACTTCTTCCTATTTTACTTTGCCACGCCAAAGTGATCTCAATTTCTAGGAAAATCTCCCCTGCTAATTTACACAATTTTCTACTACTAGCTAGTATTTTTACAATTATATCAAAATACTTAGGTAGCACGAAATCTGAAAATCAAGGAGATCATGGAAAAATGAAAATGCATAAATAATAAGTAAGTAAAATAAAGTCTATGCCGGCACCAAATACTTTCAATAATAATTTTCCAACCGTTGACAATCTTAAAATTAAAATACTTAAAAAAAAAAATTCAATAGTCTTTAGCGTGTGTTTCACTCTCTTCTTGTCTCTCTTTCCTAACCTTTGCTTCCCCATTTGGCACCCTTTTTCTCCCTCCCTAGTCCCTAATTTCTCACCATGTGTATATATGTATAAATAAAATCTTCACCTTACTAATTTGTCTCCCCACTCCCAGTAAAAAAACTCAATTCAGATTTAAAGACTCTCTTCAATTCATCCTAAACCCTACTGCCAATAGGCTATTATAGCCATTACCCAAACCATTTTGTTGATTGCTTCTCTTCTTCAATGGCTCCTTGTTCGTCACTTTCTTTTCAATCCAAACAAATTTCATGCACGAGGCAGCTTTCCCGTACCATCTGTGTTATCTTCTTAATTATCATGCTTCTTGCCGGTTCGAGTTTTGCCACAAGGCCTGGTAGAACCATGATGATCACCGACGACGATGAACTTTCCATGACAAGTTTCCGGAGAAAGCACGAGACCTCTTTCCAATATCAAGGGCAGATGTTCAACTTCTTCCCCAAAGGGACCCCTATACCTCCTTCTGGTCCTTCTAAAAGGCACAACTCTGTCGTCGATTCTACTCAAAACTGAGTACACGTCCTCTTTTTGTAGTTTAAAACTTCCTCCTTCTTCTTCTTTTTTCTTTTTATATATACTAGTTCTTTGTTTTTTTCCTTTGTTTTTTTGGCCTTTTTGTTTAGGTATTAGGATTTGCCTGTAGCAACGAGTTTTTGGGGATTTAATGTGAAGCCTAATGAGATGAGGATCAAAAACAGAGCTGAATTCTCTTTTGGGTTTCGGGATTCTTAATTAGCCATATATATATATACTGTATAGAAAGATTTGTTTGTTGAAATTGAATTTATTAGTGGATTTAGTATTCATTTCATCAAAATGAATGCATGCAGTTGTATACTTCGTTGAATTTGAAAATTGAAATGAATCAAAATTTTGCGGACATCTTCTTCTTTGTGCAATTACAGTAGGTATGGATCAAATCGCCGTTATCTGCCTTTTCTGTTATTTCTTCTTCTTTCCTTTGACTTTGGGATTGTCAAGAAATGCCAGCATTTGGATCTGCGTACTTTGGTTATTACTTACTACTACTACTACTGCTACTACTACTTTCATTTAGGTGAGAACTGAGAATGCTTCAGCGATCAAATTCAATCAACTTTTGTTAGGGTTTAGACTAGACTTATATATTAGGTGCCTTTTGGCCCACTTTTCTTCCGAGTCTTCCATTAAAATTTCAATGAAGAACTTTGTTTAAATCAAGAATTCGACTTATTGAAAATTAGGTTTTAAGAGATTTTGTTTTTGCCTAACATCGTTACATTGTGACTTCAATTTCTTATCTGAGCAGTAGTAAAAAAAAATTTTGAGGCCAAAAGCAGTAGTAATTACAGAACCTCTGTTTTTATAAAAGCAGAGTTCCTTGTCGGATTGGATTGCATGACATTTTTTTTTCTGCCCACATGGAAGGTTAATTAATACTAAAAAGAAGCTTGATGATTTTCATGCGGAACACTTCTACTTAAACGTGGAAACTTTTCAAGGAAAAAAAAAACCAAGTAAAAGTAAAGAATGATAATAATGACTACACCTACTATTTTAGACCTAGCTTCTCAAGCATCCAATAAGTCTCCATTAATTCTAATTTTTTTTTAATATTAATCACTATAATGGTTTTCTCCGTTCATAAGATTCGAATCCGAGATTAAACTTAATGGGAACAAGTGTCAAACCACTTGAACGAATCACTTGTTGGTCATTAATTCTAAAATTTATGCTACTAACTACTCCCTTCCATTCAAAATAAGTGCAACACTAGGAATATTACACAAACTAAGATAATGATTAGTAATTGGTTTTAAATTTAGTAAAAAATCACTTAAAATGACATTCTTACCCTTCAAAAAGTTTTATAAACAATTAGATAAAATTCTTCTCTTCTTTCCCAATTTTCCAAGATAATTAAAGATTCAACTACCTAACCAACACAAGTAGGGATATATATGGAAAAAAAATTACAAATTACATTGGTTTTATAAATGTTACACTTAATATGAATGACTACAAATCTTGAAATGTTGCAATTATTTTGAATGGGAGGGAGTATTAGTGTAGAATTAATTCTCTCCTATTCTGAAAAAAAAAAAATCTCTCTTGGCCTTGGGTATTTACCATCCATCCTGGAGTATATAGATATAGTAACTAGTAAGTACGTATATTAAAATTGAAATTGTTTTCCTAAAAAAAAAAATTGCAAACAAACTTCAAAATATAAAAAGGAGTATATAATATACTACGACAAAATACAAATAAAAAAAAATACTAGTACGGAATGCCATCTCATATATATTGCTTGACCTTTATTAAAGGGAACATGTAAGGTAGAAACATAAATATTTTGCTTGAATTTAGACTTTAGAGACATTTCAACAACTCTTCTTGTAAACGAATAATTAATGCCGGTGCGTCTTATATTCCATTCAAATACCTTTACTTATTGAAAATGTTAATTTGAAGCTGCAATTCCTAAGTTGCTTTAATTTCTTAATTACTCAGTCTAGGATATGAATAAATTTAAAATGTAGGTTTATTTGTATTGTAATGTACCCATAGAGCAACTATATATATATATATATGTATTATAAATATGTATATTCATTTGGTAGTAAGAAAAATAACTGTTACAAAAATCAAGTACAAAGAGTCAAAGACTAAGATGCAAAACAACTATCAGGTTAATTTTAGACCCCAACTATTACAAAAGAACATATTAACACTTGATCCCTAGAAACATTGCTAAAACCATTAAACCTAAATCTACTTACTAAGAATCAATCAAAAAAAGAATACTTAAATAAAATGCCAGCATAATTGTGAACCTTCACATGAGTTTCAAGAAGACAAACAATTTCAATCTTCTGATCCTCTACCACACGAAGCAGGTGCTCCTGCTTTCTCACCTCTAGTCTTAGCCTTAGCTTGAGTAGTTCTTGCTTTAGGCTTAATTTGCAGCATAAGTTCTTTAACTCTCTCATATGCAACCCTAGGTTTTCTGGCATAATTCTGTTTAGCATCAACTTCAGGGCATTGCATTGAGCTTGATTCAGCTAAATCCATCTTGGCAGTTGCTTGAAGGATAACAAACCTATTCTTGATCAGACTGCTTAGAAGCACTAACAACTTTCCCTTTCTCTCTCTCTCTTTTTTTTTAGAAATAACTAGGTCAGGTGGACTTATGCAGAATGAATTATATACATTCATAGGAAGATCATTGCTGACTTTTGGGCCTTGAAATTAAAATGTTTAATATTGTCGTTAAATGGTGGTGGTCCAAATTATATTCCAAAATATAGAGTAGAGGTAGCGCATGTCAATGGCATAGAAAAAAAGAAGTTAATTATGATTATCCTCTTCAATTAAAATTTGTTGCCTATATCAGTACGTAGCTAGCTGGCGCCCGATAGACAATATTGATGGATCCCCGCTATTTCAAGACATATGTTGCTCTGTTGTCTTCTATATATATATATATAATAAAAATAAATAATAATAATAACTGGATATGCGTTGTTTGGGAAAACTCCAAGAACATGGATGGATTTTGGCCAAAAAAAAAAAAGGGATGGATTATGGTTTATGGATGGAGTGTGTGCAATCGAATTTCTTTGTACTAGTACGATAATAGTAATGGATTTTAATTAAATACATGTCACTGATGTCAGAACATATATATACTATAATTTGGTGATCAGTTATATATAGCTAGCTCCCGATCCCCAAATTCTTACTATTAACCCTAAAACGAACACATGAGAGAATGCATACATATATAGTATACGTAGCTGATCAATTACATATAAATATATATGTTTATGTATGTATATATGTATAGTTAGTTTCTTTCTTGTGGCAAAACAAATTACAATTAATTGCTTTATGAGTGGATCGAGAGATCTAGTCTAGTAAAAGAGGACAGCAAATAATATAAATTCCAAATCTCATAACCTTCACCAAACAATTTACAATGCCACGTTTGTGATGATTATGATATTATAAATTTATAATAAATATTTTATTTTATTTTATTGAAATTATTTAATGGATCAAAATTTGAATAGCCGGCCCGGCCTAAATTCAAGTAAAAAGGTTTAAAACAAAAAATAAGCACATGTAGACTATTTTTGATAACCTTGAATTTGAAGGATATATATGCATGTGAATGGTTGACAACAAGCACAAAATATACGTCCTGGGTTTTCCTCCCCCAAACGTCTTTCCCTATTTGTTGAATAATTTGCTGTATAAATTCTTACTTTGCTTGCTCCATCAACTTTTTCCCCTTAATAATATAGGAAAAACACAGCAACATCAATTAAATTATATTATATTATAAGAACCACCAAGGTAAACATAATTAAATACTACTAATTAGCCGTGTGAAAAAAAGTTTTTTTTTAGAGAGAATGTGAAAGAAGTTTCTTAAGCAAGTTTAAAGGTGACATTTTACAAATCTTTAAAGGTGTACAAAGTGTACATTAATCTTTATTACTTCTTTAGGCTGAATTGGGAAAAGTTATGGAGTAGTAAGAGATCGATCGAATGAAACTTTTTGGTAGTTAATTTGCTTTAACTTGTGTAAGAGTAATCCTTCAATTTGGCCTTGGTATGCGAGTGTCAAAAGTTGTCTACCTAGTAGTTAATTAATAATTAATACAAAGAGCTTCTTTTTTCACCTAAAAAGGAGCTTTTTTTTTTCTTGGAATAATCTTATGAGCTTATTAAGTCAAAACAGTGTTATCTTTTTACTTCAAAATAACTTAGGTTTTGTTAGATAAAATTGAAAATTAAGTATTGGAATTTAATACGTACTTTTTATTTTCTTTTGAGGAAATGAATTTAATTACAACTGAATTCTGAAAAAACTGTTTGATATACTCCTAAAAATTTCCTAAAACCTAAACCTTAAAAAAATTTCAAGCAAAAAAAAATCCTAAAAATTGAATTTTGAATATTATTTGTATTATTGTTTGATAACATAAAAGTTGAAAAATGATTACTATTACTTTTTTAAAAAATCCCTAAATTAAGGATAGTTAATAAGGATAATTCAATCTAAAAGGGAAAGTTTTTAAATTGAGAATTGTTTAAAGTTTTCAACAATAAGTGATTGACATATCCTTAAGGGACATAATCTAATGGAGATTCAGAGCTTACAATGGCACAGTTGGAATGTGAAGTTGTTTAAATTGAGAGATAAAACTGCTCGGTTTATTCAAGCTAATGGAGACTGGAAGATGCTTGATAATGTGTATGAGTCTGCTTTGGTTTATAATGAAATTCGACATAAAAATCCCCATGTTTCTTGGTAGCGATTACTTTGGTTTTCTTGCAACATTCCTAGGCATTCTATTATCACTTGGATGGCTATCTTAGATAGATTCCTTACAAGAGACAGATTGTTAAGATGGATTATACACATTGATTATGTTGATCGATTGTGTCTTATGTAGACAGTGCCCTGAGACCCGAGATCATATGTTCTTTACATGTGATTATTCAAGGAAGTTGTGGGAACGTGTTTTGTGTACTTGTAGCCTCTCTAAATATGCTGGTGGTTGGTATGAAGAATTGCAGTGGGCAGTTAACAAAATTAAAGGTAAATATTTTTCCCTTTTAGTTTTGAAAATTGCTCTAAACGCATATTGTAATTGGTCTGGCGTGAACGTAATGCTAGGATCTTCAATAGCAAGATGTTAACTATAGAGCAATTTTTCCATTGTATTGTTGATTCTGTTATATTAAGATTGCATGGTTTTCAGAGAGTTGCCGAGGAATAAGGATCCAATGAATGTTTCACTTTGCAATAGCTGGAAACTTAGCTTAGACTTGTAGTGATAGATGTTATTGAGTTTCTGTTTTCTGGTACTGTTTTTGTTAAGTCTTTGTATTAATAGTTGATGTTTAGCAACTTAACTCTTTGTATTAGTTTTGCATAACAGTTCTTTTCCTTCAATCAGATAAATGAATACATATTTATCAAAAAAAAAAATTCCACTTGTCTAATTCAATAGTTTTTTTGTTGAAAGTTTCCTTTAAGTCGTGCAAAAGAAAGTATTCAAACATGTTGAAAATACAAAAGTGTTGAGAAAATAAATTTTCAATGAAAAAAATTCAAAACTTTATCAAACAGGCCCTTAGCCTAGATCGATTGAGAGCTTAACTAATTATGGGGGCCCAAAAGTAACATCATGCCAAAGTTGAAATGGGCAACTATCTTTCTGGTCGTCTGGGCCAGTCGTTTTTCTCTCTCTACGTCCAAAACCAATCCAGGGAGCTCAATTGCCAAAATCTAAAAAGCAAGGCTCACTGCCAAACTTCGAGCCCAAAAACATGATGCTGCTGAGTGCTGATGGATAAGGAGCTTGAGCCTTGGTACATGCAAGTGGGTTATTTGTTTTTTTTGGGCCGAAGTGGGTTATTTGTTGGCTAATCTTTACTACTAGTATATGCATTCTTTGTCTCCAACAGGAGGTTACATGTTCGAATCTGGGATGAGTGTGGTGGGTTTAGGGATGGAAAAATGCTACTTCCCTTTATGTAGCTTATAATTTAATTTCATGTTCACATGTAGCAAAAAAAAAAATATATGCATTCTTTACCAATGAAATGAAAATGTTATGACTAAATTTTATGTATTTACTACTTTTATTTAGATATATATATATATATATAGATATAGATATATATAAAAAATATTGATATTAGATATATATAATAAATTTTAGAGACTTTACTTAGACTGGTATGAAATGCTTTTTGTTATTTTATTTGGTGTGAGAGGATTGTCAGAATCTTTTAAGGAAAAATGCAAACTGTTGATAGGCCTTTTCTAATATTCGTAATGTCATTAGATATAGATTTTATGCTTTTTTTGTAATTGTTGCTAAAGACCCTATTAATTTGTTCATTTGTAATAGTTGGGGTCTCAAACAATTTGAACTGCTAGTTGCTTTGCAACTTTATCTTTGTAATAGGTGCTTTTAAGCAGTTCTTTTTCCTGTTTGCTGGATGAATAGATATTTATCAAAAATAAAAGTTAAAGTCTAAATTTTTTGAAGAAATAAAGTCTGTAATATATTGATTGAGAGGCACCCTGTTAATAACAATGCGAATGCTCTGTGTGTCCAATTTCAAACAAAATTAAGTATTTGGATTTACATAATAATAAGACAAATGTAAAAAGCCAATAATGTTGTGCCTTGGAATTAAATAAGGTATATTACTAAAACCACAAACGCAGCAGACTCCAGAAAACATGCTACGGATATGGGTAATCTATATATATACTATATATAAAAGTACGAATAAGGAGAAATAAGGAGAAATTTTATATTTTCCGATTGTATCATTATTTTTAAAATATATTTTCAATTGTACCCTTTTCTTTAAAATATATTTCTAAATTGCCATTACTAAATAATATTTTAATTATTCTATTATTTTTTTAATCTTAATTATATAATGCGTGTACTAAATTATAAGAAAGTCAATTTGACTTTTTGTTTCCAACGTTCTATTTAATTTCACCTTTTGTCTTTATTTCCAATCGTTATATTTAATTTTGCTTTGTCTTTGATCCTAAATTTTCATTATTAAAATTTGGTATAATTTTATTATTTCAAAATTAATTAAATAATTCAATTTAGACTGAATTATGAGTTTGTCAAATTGATTTTAGTTGATGAACATGCAAATTTTCTTTACTATTACTTTTTGAATTCAATATTTAACTTTTAATTTCAATTTTTAAATGTCAATAAAAAGATTAAACTAACACTAACACTAACACTAACACGTACAATACAATTGTTAGTGAAGCTCCATCTCTTCGTTATATAATGTTTTGCCGCATTCACTTTGTTCAGTTAGAAATTGTTGAGTTAGAAGAGTAGGTGATATTATGATTTTGATTTTCTTGTCTCTATGTGGTTATCAAAATTTCATAAGATGGTTATATAATTTTATGAGGAGGTTATCAAAATTCCATATTGTGGTTACCAAAATTCCATAGGATCAGGTTATTAAAATCTCTTAGGTTGGTATTTCATAGGGTGGTTAATTATCACAATTTTATAGAAAGGTTATCAGAGAGATTATCAAAATGTCATAGCGAGGTTATAAGATTTTCATTGTGTGGTTAACAAAATTTCATTAAATATTTCATGAGGAGGTTATCAAAATTTTATAGTGTGGTTATCAAAATTTCATATGAAAGTTATAAAAGTCTCATTTCATAAGGAGTACCAAAATTTGATAGAAGGCTATCAAATCTCATAGAGTGATTATCGAAATTTCATGGAGATCGGGTTATCAAAATTTATAGAAAGATTATCAAAATTTCATAGTGTTGTTATCAAAATTTCAAAGCGAGGTTATCAAAATTACATAATGTGATTATCAGAATTTCATAGAGCAGTCAACAAAATTTCATAAAGAGGTTATCAAAATTCCATAAAGAGCTTATCTAATTTTCAAAATGTGATTACAAAAATTTCATAGTGGTATTTCTGAGGAGGTTATCAAAATGGTTACGAAATTAGAAAGGTTATTAAACATTTATTATGGAGTAATCAAAATTTCAATGAGGATATCAAAGTTCAGGGAGGATATCAAAATTTCATACAAAGATTATCAAAATTTCATAGTTTAGTTTTCAAAATTTCAAAAGAGTGTTATCAAAATTTCATAGTATCTAGATCAAAATTTCATAGGGAGATTAACAAAATTTCATAGTATCTAGATCAAAATTTCATAGGGAGATTAACAAAATTTCATAATGAGGTTATCAAAAAATCATAGGGAGGTTATCAAAATTTCATATTAAGGTCTTCAAAATTCCTTAAGGAGATTAACAAAATTTCATAATAAGGTTAAAAAAAATTAAAAAGGTTCTCGAAATTCCATAGTATCGTTATTAAAATTTCATAGGAAGTTATCAAAATTTCATAATGGAATCATAAAAAATAGTGTAATTATCATCATAATTTAATAGAGATTATTATAATTTCATATGAATATTTTATTTAAACACGTTGCGCCGTGAAAGTTAAAACTAGTTAATTCTAAAAATATTAAAACAAATCGGAGAAGAAATGCAGTACAAACATTCCAGAGAAGGAGAATGAGAATAACGCAAAAACCTGGCCTTTTCTTTCTGTATGAAAACTGTGAGTCAATCAAGAATCAAGACTGCTCTCCCTCTTTATTCTTTGACCATTCCACATTCCCAATGGATTGATTTTGGCTTTGCTTTAGCTACAGAACAACGTTTCCTTTGATTCACTCTCTCTGTTTCAAATTTTGGAAACGCATGTGTATTGTACTCTACTCTAGCTATGACCAACATGATAAGATTAAATTAAAGAACAACTTTTGAGGTTGATGTGCCCTTCTAGTCCAACTCTGCTGCAATATTTCTACTCGTCGACCAACTTTGCAAGAACAACGTCATCAGATTTACTGGCATTGCTGTGGGTACTGGGTTTCATTCATTTCATTAAGTTGATTGGAATTAAACCAAGAGAAAATTACAAATTCATGACATGGAAGTATTTGGATTTTGATGACAAAAGAGGGGCCACCTGTGAAGTGGAGGCATATGATAATGCTTCTAGGGTACTGGATGCTCTGTCTTACTCTAATCTACCACTTTCTTGAATCTTAATGATTATATGTATATGGGAGTGAATCGATTGCAACTGTTTAATTAGTAGTACCTTACTGTACGTGCTGGCATTGACATTTTCCTTAAAGAGCTTTTATGAAAATTAAGACTTTGCAACTTGTTTAAAGACCAAGTGCTGGATTAAATCAAATGCTACCAAGAGTTTTTTTTGTTTGGCAATGATAATTGATTACCGTATCAAATATATCTAATAGTACTAACTTTTAAAGAGATAAAACATTTGCAACTTGTTTCCATTAATCCTCAAAAGAAATATCAAAGAAGCTATACATATATAGGATATCATACCCCGCCACAGCCACTGAGACACACCATGTATCAAATCATGCCATTAGCCCATTACCTTCCAGTTCCAATACCTAAAAGGTTGATTTAATTATATATGGGAATGATGATAACTAGTACAAAACCTTTCATTATAAGTAATTAAGCCAGTACCAGTACGTGTTGATCATGCTCCCCATTTCCATTATTATGAGGGAAAAATAAGGCCAATTAAAAGAGAAAAAAAACATGGAAAACCAAAGCTCCATATTAATGTCTATATATCTTCCTCATGGCTTCAACAAGAAAAGCTAATTAAGGCATGTGGTGGTGGTGTGGATCCTAACCAGGCATTAACCGAACTTGAAATTAGGTTGAAACTAATTAATTAAACTCTAAGTAGATAAATACTGAGTTCAGGGCCTCCTGTCCCATCAGGATTCATCATGTAAAAGGCTTCTGAGTCCTTAGAGCCAACAACCCTCTCGAACCTGGCTCTCATGTACATCAGCTCACCCTGGGACGTACCTTGATTACTGTTGCAGTTTCCTGCAGGTAGCACTCCAGCTCCCATTGATATTGGTTCCACGGCCTTTAACACTTCCCACTCCTCTGGTCCACACTCTCGCCTCATTGCAAACCCACATTTCTTGCCATTGCAGTAAGTTCTCCACACAGGTTCCTCCAGCAACTTGATGACCCCTTTCTTCCCTGTCCTCTTTTCACACTCCAAGGCAATTCTCACCAACCCAGAAGCCATTTCCCGAACTAAAACACTGGTGGGGGTTGCAAGTTGGATTAAAAATGCTGGAATCGACTTTGCTTCTTCTTGAAATGCAAAATGGACGTGACCACGCCGATACCCAAACAGGGTTCCTACCACTTTGGTGCCTAAACCTGAACGGTAGGCTGATCGCTTCTTACCAAACACACTCAGAGCTGACCGAAGCTTGGAAACTGCCACAACTGGCACTGGCAGCTTCTTTCTTGATGCAGCTGGAACTAAAGAAAGTTGACTAGCCACTGGGATTCTGAGCTCCTGATCTGCTGCTGCTTCCTGCTTGGCTTCCTCACAGAAATGGGAGGAGGAGCTGTAGGTTAGGATCTCTTCCTCGTCCTCATCATCTTCGAGTTCGACCCTCTTTTTCCAGTTGAAATATCTCCTGGAGAAAGAGAAAGAAGAATCGTGGGGGCTCTTAGCTGTGATTGTCTTCATATGCGGGGGATAGGAGAGAAACGATATTCAAGCAACAAGCAAGTCCTCGTGATAGTTATATAGACAAGAAACAAGTTCAAAGTTTTGGTGACTAGCTAAAGAGAAGAGATTTTGAGTGTGTGTCTTTCTATGTTTCTGATTCTGAAAGCCTTATTTGTCATGCCTTGTGGGGTTAGAGGGGGGGACATGCAAGAGAATCCTGACAAAAGGAAGTTGAGCAGCCCCACCTAACTGTAACAGGAGCAAAGAAATGGGGAAGCTTACAGATACTGTTGACTTGAGAGAAAAGAGAAATGGACAACAGTGGGGATTGGGGAATCTGAGGAGGAGACAATGTAGCTTTATGTAATTTCATAATCGTGTGGGGGAAATGGCCATGGCCCCTAATATTAAAGCCAAGGGAAGCGGGTGTACTGGTGTTAGCCCTTAGCCGTGACTCGTGAGCCGTGGGGTAAAGAGTGAAAGGGAGGATTGACTGTCTCTACTCTCGACTCTGACTTGCATTGGAAACAGTTAAGGGCAGGTAAAGCCACACCAACCGTACCCACCTGGCCACCACCACCACCCCCTCTACTCTGTCTTTCAATCCTTTCATTTCACCGCCCACCACCACCATAGCCCCAATTTTACTCAACATTAGCCTCCTTTGTGTTTTGTTTTTCTTCTTCAACGTCTCTTTAACTCCGGATTAAAAGGGTATTATCTTTCTCAATTTCAGAAAATGATTAGTCTGATTCTTGCAAACCAAGGTCACCATATAGATTCGGAATCGCAGGATTATTATAAAAGTAAACCCATAGGCCCCCTCCTTTTGTTTTTGTTTTCGGCCAATCCCTCTTTGTTCAACTTTTTTTTTTGACATCAATTCAACTTATTCTTGTTTTATTTTGTACTTGAGAATGTATATATATATATATATAT
>AWWV01008492.1:0-16639 GCA_001974805.1 Corchorus capsularis
AGAGAGAGAGAGAGGATATGACTCTCCCAAAGAACCCATAACACACCACCATAGAGAAGAGCAGCTTTCTATTTAGTAAGATGAAAATAAGAGTATGCAGGATAGGCATCCAGACTTTATAGACAGAAACTCACCAGATCCATTGAGAATCTTAACCATGTTCCGAGCAGCACCACGTACCACAAGGCGGAAATCCCTCTTCAGACCAACATATTTGGCATATTTCTGTTTAGTGAGCAATAGGGAAGATAAGCACAGGAACAGGAAGAAGAAAGAACCAAAGTCCATGCTGCCTCATCATAAAGTGAAATTTGCTACTAATACAGAGATATATGTCTAAGTTTAAGAAAGGAAAGTGAAAATCTAAATTCATAGCAGAACATCGTATGCAGAATTAATTGCTTCAAGGGAGAAGTTGTTCACAAAAATTATTCCATTCCTTGAAGTGACACAAGAGAAACCAAATCCATGGGAAGGAAAAAAATTGAAGGTTATAAGAGAGTTGGATAATTCATTTGGTTTCAGATTAGATTTTCAGTTCACCTCATTCACAGGAGCCTCATTGTCTCGTATAACAGCATCATGGCTATCAATTTCTTTACCAAACCTTGTCTTTAAGAGATCACCAGAGTTCCCAACAACTGCACATGTCTGAAATTGCCGTGGATGGAAAGGGGGTTTTGCTGGTAGAATCAAATTAAGATGCTCTTCACAAAGAGTTCGATTGTAGCATTTATCAGCACCCCTACAGGCCACGACAAATAAAGTTCATCAATGTCCATAGTTTAGAATGCAAATCTACAGATTGAAAAACATAAACTGTATACTATTTGTCTGAAAGATCATACAGTTGTGCAATCCTTTTTGCTGCATAGTCCAACCATCCGTCTGGCCGGACATCTAGATATTCTCTAGTCAAGACTGTTGTCATGTTACGGTACTGCATTGATAAAGAAACCATTACAAACCATTACATATCATTCCCTCAGCAGTCAAATATAAAATGGAGAAGGATCGGATATTAACCTGTTCCCACAGCAGAATGGCATCACAAACATCATAAGTGTACTCCAATGGCTCATAAACCTTAAATTGCTCATTATACTGCAAGCAAAAAAGCATAAGAACCAGCATTCAAGGACATTTGATCTGGAAAAAAGTTGCATTACAAAGAGAAAGTAGAACAAACCCAGGTGCTATTTGTGCCTGGAGGAAACTTAAGAACCAATTTGCAATGATCGATAATATGTGCAGTGAGTCCAAGCCCTCTGTTCGCCTACAAGAAATTGACGCCCAGTAATACAATCAACAAATGTGCATAGTTTCAGTCATAATATACAAACATCGTAAATTAAATAGCAGAACCTATGCCAAAGTTCAAAGTAGAATTATTCTATTAAGCTGATGATTCAAATTCAGCTAATTCTAGATAAATCACAGTTTAGATTAAACAAAACTAATCCAAAGATTATTTAAGTCTTCATTCTATATATGCAACATAAACTAAAACAGAAAAACTGTAAACTATATCATCGAAGAACCAAGCATGAAAAGAAAAAAGGAACTAACTACGCATTGTTGAATGCTGGTCTGAAATTCTGATAAAATCCCAACATCCTGGATGTCGAGATCTGATAGTCGCACTTGTTCGTTACTGAGATCTAATCTTCTATTACTATGACCTGAAAAATGAAACATCAATTAGGCAGATTCAGAACTATTGAAGTAATAAAGGAAGAATTAATTCGAAAAAGAAAATTTAACTTGAGAGAATAAGGAAAAACGAACCTGCGAAGAAAGAAGATTGGATCCCGAAAACAAGAAAGGAAAAAAATGCAGCAGCGCAAACCAGAGGGAGAAGCGCGGGTTTCTTGTGAGAGTGCTGAGACCTCATCGTGTTCCCAACTTCACTTTGGCAGAGAGAAAGAGAGTGAGAGTTCGAACTTCGAAGTTGCAAAGGTCAGCAAAAACAAAAGACCAGGAAAAAAAAAAAGAAAAAAAACAAGAAAAAAGGAAACGCAAATCTCTTGAACAACAAGCAGAATTTTATTTTGTATATATATATATATTTAAAAGGGAGAGAGAATGGGCTATGCTATTATGTCCAAATGTTAAGAGTCAGAATCCAGCCCAAGATCCAGACAAAAGCCCATCCAAAAGAAAACAATGGAGAAATAAAAATGTGGGAGGGAACAGTTTCATTTTCATCTGTGACTGTGAGCAGTGAGGTAATTCATCTATGAATAGAATAGGCAGATAGTTATTTGATACACTATTATATATATATATATATATATATATTTATAATTAGTCATCACTTTCACATGCTTTGCATGTGACCCATCATATTTAAATTAAAAGAAAATTAAAATAATAATTGAAATTGAAATTAATTATTATAAGTAAGAGCTGTAAAAAGTAAAACCTGATTTGAATCAAAATAACTTGTCCAACCTGGTCGAACCTGATTTGACAAAAAAAAAAAGTAAATTAACGACCCGAACTCATCCTATCCAGACCTAACAAACCCGTAACGTAACCCAAATGACTCGAGAAGCTAACCCGAATGGCCCAAAAATATTATGAACTAAAATTATTGAAGTTAACCCAAATGACATGGGTCCTAAAGCGGGTTTGGGTCATTTACTTTTTCTGATCAAATCGGGTTCGGTCGGATTGGGCGAGTTATCGAGTTTGGATCAGGTTTTGATAGTTCTACTTATAATTAATTTCAATTATTATTTTAATAATTTTCTTTTAATTTAAACACGATAGGTCACGTGCAACGCACGTGAAAGTGAATACTAATATATTAGAAAGTACGACCTGTTATAAAACTTTTGAATCGTCTATTATACCCTTATTTTTCGAATATATTTCTTAATTGTCATTGCTTAACTATAGTTTTATTCTACTAAAAACTCTATTTTTATTCAATTAAATCTAATATATCTTTATAATTACTTTTTTTTACCATTTTACTATTTTTCAATAAAAATTTGGATATATTAAATTTTTTTAATGTACAATTTTATTCTACTTAAAAACTTTATTTTCATTTAATTAAATTAAATATTTTATAATTATTTTATTTTTACCATTTTAATTTAAAAAATTATTATCATTGATATTTTACTATTTGATATTTTATAATAATGTATTATGATTAAAATTTATTATTTCCATAACGTGTAATTATTTTATTTGACTTATAATTAATTTTTTGCTTGATAAATGTAACTCTTGCTGTGGGTTTAAATTTGATGTTTTACAATGTTAATATTTTTTGTGTGGGATAATTTCTTATGTTACTTTGAAGTAAAATCCAATGTATATACAAATGTGCTGGTCGGGTTGAATTTGGTTTATGTTAGTTTTGGGTTAAAGAAATTTTGGGTTATAGGGGTTCGATTAATTTTCAGTTTCAGGTTGCGTGGGGTTCGGATCACTCAAATGTCGGATCATTTGGGTTTTAGTCAATTTTAATTCGGGTCTTTTTTCAGTTTCGAGTCATATGGTTATGATAATTTCGGGTTTGAGCTTTCGATTTTCAGGTTCATGTCTTTTCGAATTCGGGTCATTTAAATATAATTAATCCCGATTCGTGTAATTTCGGATTAATCTCTCGAGTTGATCAGGTTCGAGTTATTAAGGATTTGGGTTAGGTAATTTCGGTTTTGGATTGAGTCGATTTTTTAATCGAATTGGGTTGAATGAGATTTGGTTTCAGACAGCCGAGTCGAATACTCACACTCAGATGGAATTTTTATCTAATAATAGAACTCTAATAATAGATTTTGTTTAAGACACAAAATTAATAGAATGCTTAACATTTTAATCTTCAATCTAATTTAAAGCAGATTGGAAGTGAGGAGTACTAAAATAAAATAGGTGAGTCGCAAGCAAAAAGTGCCCAAGTCCTAGCCACTAGGCAAGCCTCGCCTGGGTGGGACTGGGAGGCAGGGGCTGGGCAAGGTTTCAGTTCCTACCAAGAGACCTGAGAAAAACTAGCCGGTATTACCGTAGATGATGCCACGTGTCAAGTAATCCTTGGAGTCGCATGCGGTAAATTTTGCAGGACCCACAAATTAACAGAAATATTCGGTACTAGTACAAGTTTTTAGACGGAGTCTTTTTTTTTTTTTTGTTGGCCATAATTTTTTAGACGGAGTCGGAGGTGTTGATGTTGTGTTTGTTTCCTCAGTGCTGACTCACCAATCAGTCGTAATTCATGTATATATATATATTCATATATTATTCGTACATACATACGACTCTCACTCTCTCTGTTTATACGTCTCTCACTCTCTCTCTCTGTTTATTGCTTCTTCACTCTCTTTCTCTCCCTCTCTGTTCTTCCTTTGTGGTAGAAAACAAAGCAAAGCAATGACGGATGCTACGGATGATATAGCAGAGGAAATCTCATTCCAGAGCTTCGAAGATGACTGCAAGCTGCTGGGGAACCTGCTCAACGATGTGTTGCTCAGAGAAGCCGGTTCCCAATTCATGGACAAGCTCGAGAGGACTCGCCTCCTCGCTCAGGTGTTCCATCCTCTATATCTTATTCCTTTCTTTCATCACCTTTTTTTTTTAAATTTAAATTTTGCTCCCTCTTTCTCACCTCTATTGTTTCCGATTATTATTAACTACTCAGAGACCAAGGTTGTTGAAAGTCTTACACAAAATACTGTATGATTATTTTGTATGGTTGATCTCTTTTTCTTTTTCTATATAAAAAATTCTTTCTAGTGACTTTCTCATGGACTTTATCTTTATCCAGATCTCTCTCTTGTTTATTATTTTCTGTTTTTTGGTTCCTTAGAGAATGGTGGAAAACAATCGAAACCGGACGTTTTATGATTTTTATTTGGTTTCAAAGCCAACAAAAAATCCACTGAGACAAATAATTATTTAGTTTATCTTCCCTAAGAATATTATTGACTAGTATTTTTTTTTATATATAAATTTCGATAGCTTTTTCCTTTATTATTTTTCTTCTTTTGGAATTGTTGTTTGATTCTGTTTGGTTGCCGATCGAGAGATTATATTCAAATGAGAAGTGGAGAAAGTAAAGGAAAATTCCAGATTATCTTTTGTATTTTTATGATACTATACTACAAATTGACTGAATCAACAGTTAATGTGATCTATCTTAATTTAGAAAAAGAAAAGAGTTTAATTCTGATTTTTTTCTGCCTGCATTTGCAAATGAATGTTATAATTGTTATTTTTTACTTTTTCTTTCCTACATGATTCATCAAGCAAACAAAGGGGAAAGATTTATTGAGAATGATTTCCCTAGGTTTTTCCATGTTGTAGAGTGCTTCTAACATGCGCTTGTCCGGGATTGAGGATATGGCAGAGTTGCTAGAGAAGCAGCTAGCATCAGAGATATCCAAGATGACGTTGGAGGAAGCCTTGACACTGGCTCGTGCTTTCAGCCATTACCTCAATTTGATGGGAATTGCCGAGACCCATCACAGGTAGTAAGATGTAGCTTATCAACTGTTCACATCTCATGAGCTCATTTCAGTTATTAATTTCTAAGAATTAATGAATATAGAATCTTAGATCCTTAATTTGTTGCACTTGAACTATTTTCTAGTTTTGTCCTTGTAACTTCAGGTGGATTTTTTTAGGGTTAGTTTATTACTTTATTATTTATTATATCTCCTTACTTAATTAAGACAAAGGATTTTGTAGTCATTAACATTTTCATGGCTTTATCTTAACAAAAAAATTATAGATTGAAGGTTTGTTATTTTTTTTATTTTTTATTTTTGTTTTTGTTGTTATTAGTTACAGTGGGAGTGATTGAAACTTTGGTTTCCTGTCTTAAGCGTTTTTCTTTTGACTTCCTCATTTATTCTGTGAATCAATGGTGGGAAAACTATAAAGGAAAGTGGCCATGTTAATGTCTAAATGGTTTCTTGCAAATATGCATTCATTGCATTTTTATTTCCTATAGAAATAAAGAAAATGCAAAACAATCAAGTAACATGCCCTGCAGTTTTCCGTTTAGAGGGTTCTACTGTTTTTATTTCTTCTTTTATTTTTTTAAAAGTTCTTATTTTGTGCAAAACGACTTTATAATAGGCTTTTTTTTGGGTTAGATTACAAAAATCGAGTACCTTAAGTCATTATTTTGTGCAGGGTTCGTAAGGGACGAAGTGTTACACATCTATCAAAATCTTGTGACGACATATTCAGTCAGTTGGTTCAGGGTGGCATTTCTGCAAATGACCTTTATAACACTGTTTGCAAGCAGGTATTTGATTTCGATCATTCCAAATAGATATAGTTCTCTTCAGTTATTTATCCAAAAAAAAAAAAAGCCTTGTTCAGTGTCCTATCTAACAACATAGAAAAGAAAACCTTAAGTATTAGAAGCTCGGACTTCTGGTTGTGTTTCTGAGAAGTGTTAAACTCACCTGATCCTACTGTGAGCTTCTGTTGCGACTTCAACTAAAAGTTATTAATTGTCTACATTCCTCTCTTTTTTTTTTTGCATAGTAATGAGGAGTAACATAATTACACAATTAAGTCTAATGATGCCAGAAAGTTGTTTAATTCTTAATTATGTGATCATAATCATCAATCTTTTGCTGCAGGAGGTTGAGATTGTTCTTACTGCACATCCCACCCAAATTAATCGCCGCACCTTACAATATAAACATATAAGAATTGCTGTAAGTTCATTAAAGGGCTATGCTGAAAATTATTAACTTGAACAAAAATTGTTTTAGTGGTTTTTAATATTAATGTCAGCCTATTTTCCTTGCAGCATCTTTTAGAATACAATGACCGACCTGATCTTGGTAATGAAGATAGAGAAATGCTAATTGAAGATCTGGTAATTTTCCCGAATTCAATGTTTTCTGACCATCTTTGAGAAAAAGAGGGAATAAGGGGGTTTATGTTTCTACTATTGGTGATCATGTGAAGCAAACAATTTCCATTCTTATAACTGTTTCCATTGGTATTTATAGGTGAGAGAAATAACGTCTATATGGCAGACTGATGAACTTAGACGACATAAACCTACTCCTGTAGATGAAGCCAGGGCTGGTATATAACTTTATATTTATTAGAATTGCATGCCTTTTCTTCAAGTAAAATTTCTATATAACAATAATATATATATATATATTTATTTTTAGGTTTGAACATTGTGGAGCAGTCCCTTTGGAAAGCCGTACCTCATTACTTACGTCGTGTTAGCAATGCACTGAAGAAAGTGCGATACTGATTTTTGTTGTGAAGCTTCTAGGCTCTATGAATGTATACACAATGATGCTCCTTGGCTTGCTGAGTCTCATTATTTATTTTCTTTGTCATATTTTTTCAGCATACAGGAAAGCCACTTCCACTAACATGCACCCCAATAAAGTTTGGCTCTTGGATGGGGGGTGATAGAGATGGAAATCCTAACGTCACATCCAAGGTGAGACTCCTTATATCCTTTCACACACTATCTAGTTCTTTTATGGTTGCTTCAAAACTGGCTTATAGTAAACATCAAATGACTTTCATTTTTGGAATGCCCTATGGAACCTTAGTCTCAGAATATCTAGATTGACACTTATTATTTTCTTTAACTTTTATGTTTCTTTTTCCATCTTTCTATCTTACCTGGTATCTAGCAGTCTATGCATGTACTTATCTTTATGAATTTCATGTAGAATTTGTGTTTTTCTTCTACTCTCAGCGAGTAGTAGACCTTCATTTTTTTCCTTCTCCTCTAATTGTTTCAGGTAACAAGGGATGTCTCACTATTATCTAGGTGGATGGCCGTTGATCTATATATCCAGGAAGTTGATAGCCTTAGATTTGAACTATCCATGAATCAATGCAATGATAGGTTATCCAGATTGGCTCATGAAATTCTAGAAAAAGGTTTGCGCAGTTCAGCATGTTTTATGTTCCTTTCAACCTCAAAAGAAGCGTTCTAAAATTTTAATGTCATGCTATCCATCTGATCTTATGCTGATTGAGCTCTCGTAGTCATAGGGGCTAAAGTCAAAAACCCAAAACCCTAGCTTAAATAATGTTAATATGAGCATAAATCTAATTGGCCTCTGTAACCAATAGTGTCAATTGCACAGATGAGTTGAAGATTATTATTGAAATCTCAAAAGAAACCTAAACTTCAGAATAAATGTAATTTTAGAAATGCTTATGAGTTTTGAGTCTATTTGTGATCTATTTCGGCATTTCTAGGATGGTGGATGGTTGGATAGGGAGTGAAAACTTGGTTTGTGTCACCTTGCCTCGTGGATGTTATGATGGGTAGCTCTGATGATTTTCAACCGAGTCCTCCATATTAGATAATGCATCTGAATTTGTATTATTTCTTTGGATCTCAATTGCATCACTGCTTCTGAAATCTTATAAAAGGTTTACTTTTATCTTCAGAATCCTCATTGGAGAACCTGCATGAGAATCGGAACCAACCTTTAAGTCGAAGTCAATTCAAATTTCACGGCCACCAAGCACCCCCCCTTCCTACTCAACTTCCAGCTAGAGCAGATCTACCTGCCTGCACTGGTATAAAATAAAAATGCATAGTAGTTTTGGTACTTTTTTGTTGGAAAAAGTTTTGCACCATTTCCTTATTTTTCCATATAGTCTTAAAGAGCATTTGCTCTCTTTAATTGTTATCATCTTTGAGGAGCCCTTTGTTAGACATGTGGAATGTAGGTTTTTTTAGACATATGAATTGATGCCAAATTGTCCTCGAACGTAAATGTAATATATATTTTGTGGTAGGACTGGAGCCAGAAAATTTTTCATTAGCAACACCTTGCCAAAGTATGTTGTTAGAAAAAACAAAAAGTGAATGATTTGTATAAGGGATAATTTTATTTGTTTTTGTATTAGAAGTAGCATATGTCTTAAAGCAATTTTCTTAAGATTGATTTATAATCTCTTCCTCAGAAGGAATACAGTACAATTGTCATCCTTTTCAGGTATAATGACAAGAATATATAGTATTGAACTATAAATTAATTGTACAGATCATGAGCATAATTGTTTGTACTACATGATATTTCTTGTCCTAAGCCATCCAAAGCTATGAGCCTATAGTATATATATCTTTTCTTTTCTGGGTCATGGCATCAATATATTCTTTAATTTCCAATTGATACTGTTTCATTTGATGATTTTATCTTATTCATTTATTCATGCAGGTTACAATGATGGTGGATCTCAGTACCCAAAACTAGAACTCCCAGGGACTGATTATAGGCCATTGAGTCGTCAGGTGAGTTCATCTCTCAAATCTTTTGCCATTTAAATGGTTTTTTGTTTGACTATCATTATTGTAGCTGATAATTGGTTTAATTTTTAAATTTTAGGATGGTCAGGGATGTTCTAGCTCAGTAAATTCATCTATGGGTTCTAGTGACAATCTTCACAAATTATCAGCAACTGGGAGTGTCCCTAACTCCAATGGGTCACAATCAACTGTCACACAGCGGGGTTCTTTCTCCTCTAGTCAGCTACTAGCTCAGAGGAAACTTTATGCAGAATCTCAGATAGGAAGGTCCAGCTTCCATAAGCTTCTCGAGCCAAGTTCATCTCTACGTCCTGGAATTGCTCCTTATCGAATTGTTCTTGGAGATGTCAAGGAAAAGGTATATTTGGGCCGACTCTATGAGTTAAATATGTAATAGCAAATATAAATGCTTATTCATGGAGGTATTTACAACTTTGCTCAAGCATTTTTCTTAAAATTGATTTCATTGAAGGTTTGTTATCTTTCTCTTGATAATTTTCTCAAAACTAATACATTAGTTACTCCCTCCGTTTCACTTTTAATGTCCACTTTGTCTTAGGCGTAAATTTTGGGAAAAATGTTATTTATGGGGTACTTTACGCTGTTTGCCCTTGGATTTGATATAAAGTAGCGGGTCCCATATATAAAAGTTGAGTTTATTTTTTTGGTATATTTACAAGTTAACCTTGTTTGAGCCGAAAAGTTGAGTTTATGTTTAAGGGTAAGGAGAGAAAAGTGTTTTCCATTTTAGGATAGCGGACATTATTTTCGAACATCCCAAAATAGTAGGATGGACATTTAATATGGAATGGAGGGAGTATTAGTTATTGTAACACGAGCAATGTAAGTTATTTTTTAAATTAACTATGTTCTTTATATATATTAAGATAGTTTATTTGTGTTTGATGACCTATAATTTCAGCTCATGAAAACACGAAGACGGCTTGAACTTCTTCTGGAGGATCTTCCCTGTGAATATGATCCTTGGGATTACTATGAAACAACAGATCAACTTCTGGAACCGCTGCTTCTATGTTATGAGTCTCTGGTGATAACTCCACTTTGACATCTCCTGCTGAAAAGGGAAAAAGAAAAGGTTCATTCTTATGCTAATTGGTATTATTATCTGCAGCAATCATGCGGGGCTGGGATTCTAGCTGACGGTCGGCTTGCTGACCTAATTCGGAGAGTTGCCACTTTTGGGATGGTGTTAATGAAACTTGATTTGCGTCAGGTGCATTTTAGTTTCAGTTATATTCTTGCAATTGTTCATCATTTTGTGTTTTAGCTAAACTTTGTGAATGTACAGGAATCTGGCAGGCATGCTGAAACACTTGATGCAATTACCGGATATTTGGATATGGGTACTTACAGTGAGTGGGATGAAGAAAAGAAACTTGAATTTTTGACTAAAGAGCTAAAGGGGAAGCGACCTCTAGTTCCTCCTACTATACAGGTAGGGTGTTGCAGAAGCATATTGCTATATATAGAGGCTAACTGGGAATTTTCAATAGCAGAGGCCAAAACGTGTTTGAAATGCATATGTTCATATCATAAATTTTACAACAACATTACTATGACTGATAGATGAAGCAAACCGAAATTCTAACTAACTAGATAAAATGAGTGGATTTATGACCCGATGATTGAAGCAACCAGACCTGAAATTAGTGAACTTGAAACTGCATAGGACGCAAATCCAATTTGACCTGTTTTGATTGTCACATTTAATGATCACATAACGAAAATAATAAAGAGAATTCAAGTTATATGCTTAATGTCAGAACTCCTTGAGCATAAGAATAAAAAAAATATTACATAATATTAATGCCTCAAAATCAGCATTAGTTGGTTCTGAGAGGTTCTAAGGTGGCTGAAAATCAAACTTGTGCAAGGATGATTTGTTATGCACTATTTGAGTTTATAAGATGGTGCATTCTTTCCACCTGAAATCCATCCAAATGGTTGAATAAAAAATATATTCTTTCTTTTAATTTTTCATTTGCTTTTATTGCCCTAGTTGATATGTGGATCTCTCTGAACGAATATATTTCAGGTTGCTCCTGATGTTAAAGAAGTCTTAGATACGTTCCGTGTTGCTGCTGAGCTAGGAAGTGATTCTCTTGGAGCATATGTGATATCTATGGCATCCAATGTATGATTTACTAAAACTATTTAAATTTTTTATTACTATTTTCTACCTCTGCAGTTCATTGAAGAACTTTTGGTTAACTTTTACTTTTAATTCCTTTTGAATAATGTTTACAATATTCTTACATGGGACCTAAAAGAAACAATTTCATCCTTTCTTGCTGATTGGCAGGCGAGTGATGTCCTTGCGGTGGAGCTTTTGCAGAAAGATGCTCGACTAGCTGTTAGTGGGGAATTAGGGAGACCATGTCCTGGTGGAACGTAAGTTTGCAGTTAGAAGTTGATACTCATATGTTCTTGAGTTTATTCCATGGTATAATATTTTTAAAAATATATTATGTTTGGGTTGTTATATATGATTTGTTCTAGTTCTGGGCTTCACACGGATGATCCTACATGCACTTGTACAGGAGTGGCTGAAATTACCTGACTATTCATTTTACATGGTTATTTATTCATTATCAAGTTACAAGGATTGAATGATTCAGTAATGCATAGTGGAGGTTATTTATCCATTATATACATACATACACACACACACACACACATGTATATTATATATATATATATATATATATGTATTGAGAAGAGGACGGGAGGAGGAGGAGGGGTTGAGGGCGTGGTCGGGGGATGGGAAGGGTTTAAATTACAATCTTTTTTTGCAGAACATAGTTACTAAGAACTTATTTATTCACTGAATATTATCCTGTAGATATTTACTCAGACAGAATAATAGACAACGGTACATTACTGAAGGGAAAACTGAACTCATCTTACATCTTTTGCATGCACATTCAGTAATGGGTAAAATTATTTAGCATAACTATGGCACTTCACTGAAATGTTTACTTTTAAGGTATCTATACTATCCATACTAATATAACTCCATTTGTCTTTCTGTCTCTTTTGAGTAGGTTGCGTGTGGTTCCCCTGTTTGAAACTGTGAAGGACCTCAGAGGAGCAGGTTCAGTTATAAGAAAACTATTATCAATCGATTGGTATAGGGAGCACATTATAAAGAACCACAATGGGCATCAAGAAGTATGTTGTTTTTCTGGCCATTTCTAAGATAATTTTTTAGAAGTTCTCATTGAGCTTGTCTTTACAAAGTTACTTTAAACAGGTGATGGTCGGATATTCTGATTCGGGTAAAGATGCTGGCCGCTTCACAGCCGCATGGGAGCTTTACAAAGCCCAAGAGGATGTTGTTGCTGCTTGCAATGAGTTTGGAATAAAAGTTACGCTTTTCCATGGCCGAGGAGGGAGTATTGGTCGTGGTGGTGGCCCAACCTATCTTGCCATACAGTCCCAACCACCTGGTTCTGTAATGGTGAGTTGTCAATTTAATATAAATCAGAAAGTTGGTATTGTCAATCATTTTTTGACTTGATACTCCATAATTTTGGAAACCAACTTTCTTTTGAATGATTGAAAAGGAAGCGTATGTCTATTTTTGTGAAGGATGTGTTTTCAACAATTTTGCAAAAGTTGTTGTCTACTGGTATTTACTTTACTGAGTAATTACCTTTCATCCTCTTACCTTTCTAAGCTAAAATGATGTTACATTGGTCATTGAGATATCTTTGATTTGAGGAATGTGTTCTATGCTCTGTGATTAATAATACAATGTTGAATTGGCAGGGCACACTTCGGTCAACAGAGCAAGGGGAGATGGTGCAGGCGAAATTTGGTTTGCCGCAGACTGCCATTAGACAGCTAGAAATATACACAACTGCCGTGCTCCTGGCAACTTTGCGTCCCCCTCAACCACCTCGAGAACAGAAATGGCGTAATCTCATGGAGGAGATCTCCAAAATCAGTTGCCAGAATTACCGAAGCACAGTTTATGAAAACCCAGATTTCCTTGCCTACTTCCATGAGGCTACACCCCAAGCTGAACTGGGGTTTCTTAACATAGGGAGCCGCCCAACAAGAAGAAAGGCATCAACAGGAATCGGACATCTTCGAGCTATTCCATGGGTATTCGCATGGACCCAGACGAGATTTGTTCTTCCAGCTTGGCTAGGTGTTGGAGCAGGTATAAAGGGGGTATGTGAGAAGGGTCATTCAGAAGACTTGAAAGCAATGTACAAAGAATGGCCATTTTTCCAGTCAACAGTGGACCTTATAGAGATGGTTTTGGGGAAGGCCGATATTCCGATAGCCAAGCATTATGATGAGGTGCTAGTGTCAGAAAGCAGGCGAAAACTTGGTGATGAACTTAGGCGGGAGCTGACGATAACAGAAAAGTATGTATTGGTGGTGAGTGGACATGAGAAGCTATCTGAGAACAATCGGAGCTTGAGAAGGCTGATAGATAGCAGACTCGCTTATCTGAATCCGATGAACATGCTGCAAGTAGAGGTTCTTAAAAGGCTTAGACGTGATGATGATAACAACAAACTAAGAGATGCATTGCTTATTACTATTAATGGAATAGCTGCTGGGATGAGAAACACTGGTTAAGTTAAATCTCTTGAGCCTTGGTCTGTACAACTTGTTGACTGAATGATCGATTAAGCTTTTTATTTCCTTTTTTCTTTTAATTAAGTACTCTTGGTTTCCTTATGACCGACATAATTATATAAATGTTTATATAAATTTATGACTGTCATGTCTTTTCATTCTCTAATTCTCATTTATGACTGTCATTTTCTATGTGGTCATATCATTTCACCATAGATGTTCATGTCATTTCTCCATTCTATATGAACTCCATTTCCATTTCTTGGTACATTCTACTTTTCCATTCTACTTTTCCATATTGCTTTGCTTGTTTGTAGTAAATCACTTGGAAGACGATCCCTTTTTAAACATCTTCCTTTCATGTCATTTTTTTTCTGAGTCGGGTTGGCCCACTATGGGGTAAAACTCTCCCAACGATAATTTTCTTCATTCACAAGACTCGAATCCAAAACTTTATTTAAAGGGAACAATTGTCAAACCACTTAAAGCAGCCTCTTTTTATATCATTTCATCATTCTATATGAACTCCGTTTCCATCTCTTGCTAAATTGTACTTTCCATCAAACAAAATTACTCCATCTATTAATTCTTTTTTTATGAAAGCCTGCGGAGTGTGTGTTCCCTAAAAGGCTAAAACATTTTTATGGGAAGTAGAAAAAAAAAACATTTTGCTAGGAGCATTTAAACTGATGCCCATACAAGTCTTTTTACCACAAAATGGTATATATGTGCGTTTATCATCTTACAATTTATTACAACCAATGAGTAGGCATGCAAATATTAAGAATGCTTTTGCATTTTACAGGTTGTATACAATACAAGAATCTTCAATGACTCCATTTTTCTTTTTGGTGAAGAAAGAAATGATAAAAGCTAAATTAAGTTAAAGGGGGAAAGCAACACCCCGGCTATCCGCTTGGAAGGCTTCCCGAACTTGAGCAGGAGGCTCAAAGAAAACTTCAATGTCGGCATCAAGCTCACAACCCTTACTTGAATGACTCTCCATTCTGAAATTGTTATGACTAGATATTATTTATCCCCATATAAATTTGCCAAAGGCATAGCCAAAAAGGCCGGCTGCCGGCACAGACATCATGAAACAATCAGGTCATTCTCCCAATAATGTGAGAATATCAGACACCTTGCTGGTGTAATAATCTGACTAAATGCTGTTTGACGAGTCATCAAGGGTGGATTGTGTTGTTACTCCTGCAATATTACTGTTGTGGTCAAAATCTGCCACAACGTTGACCTGAGAAGGTTGTCTCTCGAACTCCGGTACCTAGGAGGTTGAAGAACCTGCAAGAGAAGAACAACTACGGAGTGCGGGGGTGAAGGACCCCGCGTTAGCACTCCGATGCTTAAGTCAGTGACGTTCTTGAATAGATTGAGGAATCTAGACAGAGTATTCTTCTTTAGGTATAGAGTTTGGAGTTTTCAATATGGCCAAAGGGTGAGAAGGTACTCTGTATTTATAGGCATAGAGAATGCCACGTTATCAATTCCCATACCCGGGTCGGGTCCGCGAATATCGGATCTACTGTCTGTAGATGCTGAGTCATCAGTCAAGGAGTCAAACTTGGTTACGTGGTCAACAGTCAACCAGCGGGTACTGTGGAGTGCTACTAGGGTGACGTTAGTCGCCCCTTGTTACATATATACTCAACAATTGCCCCCCAGGCGTGAGGGAGGGTTGTAAAGCGACCGCGCGAACGGCTTATTCTTCCGTCAGCCAGGGACGGGCTGGGGGGGGGGTTATTTTCTTGCGACGACCGTCTTTAAGATAACTTTCTGAATTATGCGGCTATTTTTGTTTATTCGGTCTTTCAGAATTTTTTTTTCGAGTTTTGAATTTTCGGAATTCTTGGGTCCGGGTTTTTTGGAGTTCGAGCGGGATTTTCGTTTTGCGACACGTGCCGAGATCTTGAGTACGTGGCTCGTTCTTGGCCGGACGATCAAAACGGTTTGCCTTCGCCATTAACTGAGGTTGGGGCTATAAATAGCCGGCCTTGCTTATCTTCGCCATTTTTCCATCTTCTGAAGCTTTTCTCTTGTCCTGCGTTTGCTTCGAGTTTTCGCTTTTCTTGCTTCCTTATTCAGCAGCTTCGACCAACGTTTCTTAGTAAGTTTTCTTCAATAGTTTTTTGTATTGCCGTTATGCGATTTCATTGCTTTTCTCTTGGTATCCGTCATTTATTTTTAGGACTTTGGCTGATCTTGGATTTTTCTGGGGTTTGCTCATTGTTTCCCTGCTTCGTTCTCCCTTTTTTTTTTTTTTTTTTTGCAGATTCATTCGATCTTCTGTTTCTCATTACCCGTTCGCTGATGTTCGTCCATCACGGGTACTTTGGGTAGCGCCGGGACACCAACTGAGATACCTGATTCAGTTGATATTTTGAAGGCTTACAGCGAGCTTTCAGACGACTCTGATATCGAACTTTTTGAGAGTTTAAGTCTTCCACTGCGAAGGATTCCTCCCCCGATCGGTAAGGTTCTTTTAGGGTCCATTTAGTTAGGTTTTAGGGTTTAGGGTTTAGGGTTTTAGGGTTAGGGTTAGGGTTTAGGGTTAGGGTTTAGGGTTTAGGGTTTAGGGTTAGGGTTAGGGTTGAGGGTTGAGGGTTTAGGGTTAGGGTTAGGGTTAGGGTTTAGGGTTTAGGGTTAGGGTTAGGGTTAGGGTTTAGGGTTAGGGTTTAGGGTTTAGGGTTAGGGTTAGGGTTAGGGTTTAGGGTTAGGGTTTTAGGG
>AWWV01008493.1:0-98143 GCA_001974805.1 Corchorus capsularis
CTCAAAGGTTTGTTTGGTTCAAGGATGTCAAACTCTGGAGCATTGATCTTATTTGTGGGGTTGGTCGTCATTTACTCATTTACTAGCAAGCTCTTTGAGATGTTAGCTCAAGGTATCTTCTCACAGTTGCTTTTATATATTTATGATGAAAATATGTCAAGTTTCAAGTTTCAGCCATATCTCAGAATTTTGGCTGTCTCAGTTATGGCCATGTTTCTCCTAGCTTCCTTCTTTTTCAAAGGTATGGCGGGTTGTCTCAGTCATAGCTGTTGCTCATTGCTGATGGAGCATGTCTCAATGGGAGTGTTGTGAGGTTTCATAAGATTTGAATGTTCTGCCAATGAGTTTTGCATTATTCTATTATATACATGATTTGGAAAACAAAACTATTTATATACATATATGCCCTTCATGTGTTTGACAAAATGTCTTTCATAAAAAAACCATGCTTCAAAATCATTATCAGCTGAAGTACCCAATCTATCCAAAAACCATGCTTCATTTGAGCATGTAGATTATTAGGATGTAAATTTCTCATCTATATTTCGATTATTAATTGTCCTTTATTTACCATCTCAAGTTACCTTATATTTGTTTTGTCTATGCAGGAGATGGAAGCGGCCCTGGTAGATGCATTTTGTAGATTAGTCAAGCAACATGCTAAGGTAGCTCAATTAGTCACCCTGTATGAATGTTGATCCTACTGTTTATTTCTTTTCATGTGCTTGCTTTGCCTGAAATGTTTGTGAAGGATATTCACTCTGTGCTGATCTTTGAGCAAAACTTTGTTCTGCTCTCCTTAACAGAGTTTCTTGGATTGATCTTTGATGATATTGTAATGCAAGCAGTAGGCAAGACACTATAACTTACATAGTTTAGATCCTAAATTTGGTTCGGAATTAGGATTTGAAGTGTCAGATTAACAGAAACTATACTGAAAAGGCAATCTTTTGCACCATATTCTTTTCTTGCTAATTTGTAAGGTAGAAGGAGAATGGTTTTAATCTTTTTATCTTAGCAATTACTCTGTTCTTGGCAGTTACTCACCATTGGTTTGAATTCTCTATAGCTATTTCCATATAGTTAAAACTATCTTTGATTTGAAGCGTCACATTAACAAAAACAATACTGAAAAGGCAATCTTTTGCACCCTATTCTTTTCTTGCTAATTTGTAAGGTAGAAGGAGAATGGTTTTAATCTTTCTATCTTAGCATTGGTTTTAATTCTTTACAGCTATTTCCATATAGTTAAAACTATCTTTTTTGCAGGTAATGCAAATGGGTTAGCAAATCAAACTTGAATCTTCAAAATGCTTGGTAAGCAGGTTTTGCTAATTTTTCCTTACATTTCAGATTATTTTTTATATCCACATCTCATTTTCGACTTGCATTTTGATTGATTCAAGTTATCATGTAAAATATATATACAGTAGAGAAATTTTGGAGTAGTACCTTGCATGAGCTATCAACAAATACAAGTATATGTATCCTAGAATAGCAGCTGGTATCTTATCTTCTTAACAAATGCTGTCCAATTCATATGTGTGCTCAAATCGTCAGGCTTCGAGAGTGATACTTGAGGAACCGATTCAGACTAAAGTTAATTCATCTGTTACTACTGCAATTTGCTTTTGACTATTGTTATTATTGCAGTTGGCACCTCCATTGAGAGATAAGTAGATGTTTTAAAATTTCAACTCTTCCTTTTGAGATGCACCAGCAAGGTAAAGAAAATGATTGTTATTCATTTACTGATCATAGTCATTAAGTAATAGTAGGAATTAATTTCATGGTTTGATTTCAATTCTTTAACTCTGCCTTCTAGGCAGAGACAGTCACAGTTTGTTGAACGAGTAAAAAAATTTGGTAGTTTACAGCAATCGCAAATCGTATGGGACTGCTTGGTGAAGCCTTGAACCATACATTTATTGTGTCAAGTTAGATAGGAACTGCAGTCTTTTCTTTTGCTATGAACATTTTTTATATAGCCATTTCTAGGCAATATAATTTAAGCCAATATTGGAAAAAAAGGGGTCACAGATTATATTTATATTGGCTTGAAATATTTGAGAAAGTTGTCTAATCTGGATTTGTTAATTTGCAAGCCTTTATTGACCATGTTGTTCCAATTTTATTTTTTGCTCTATTTAGTTTTATGCCTCTAAAGCCAGGTTCTGAGTAAGATGATATTCTGATTTGATTTTTCCCTTAGGAATGTTCACTTCTGATTTTGTCTATTAGCGTCTCAAGGAAATGGCAAATAGAGGGTTGTTTAATTTCTTTTAGCTGATGATTAATTTGTTGATTCATGTTTATAGGGGATATACAAGTGATTGGGTCGCATTACTTTTGAAGGGTTCACTGGCCCTTAAAGAGCATGTCCCAGATAAGTTAAACTCTGCTATGAGAAAGGAAATAGAGATTTTCTTAAGGGTACTGATACGGATGCCCTGTAAGCCATAGTAGATTAGAATCTAGATCAACTTTTAATCAGAAAAAAGCTTGGTCATTAGAGCTGCATCAAAGAAGTTTTAATTGTTATAGTTATTCGTATTTGAGTTGGTGAACAATTTTTCATGTTTTAATTGTCTTCCAGATATTGATGAGTGCAAAAGGAAAGTGGCCTATCGATGTGCTGGGAGCTGTCACTCCTAAGATTAGAAATGATTCCTTTTCTTTTTCATATATTCTTTTTTTTTTATGCCTAACTTAGCTGAGTTTAATGATCAAGGATCATATTGCAAGGATATTGTAACTGCTTTTGGATCATTGGGAGCTACTGACCCTCAAGTGCTTGCTGTATCGATGGGATTGGATTTGATTTCATATGAAATCAAAGAATTGCGATTGAAATTCTTTCTATTATCAGAGAAAATATTAAACTTCTTAGGCAAAATTACTTCACCCTAAAACCAGTGTTGTATATTAACTTCAAAATTCTCCTATTTTATACTGCCAAAAACCATTTGAACTCATTTAGAATGCTTTCCTTATTCTTCCATTCAAAATAAAACATTTACTCGCAAGGTTAAACAAGGCAGATACTATAACTTTAATGAAGATTTCTGAAATTTCTTACAAAAGACCAAAACTGTTAGCTTAAAACTCATGTTTCAAAGAGTCTAAAACTGTCATTAACGTGAGTAATAAAGACTACCAAAAATTCAATAAAGACTACCAAAAATTCACATTCCAAATGTGAGTAATAAAGACTACAAAAAATTCAATAAAGACTACCAAAAATTCACATTTCAGCGAGATCAATGTCCGCGCGGCATAGCGTTTGAATTTTAAACGCCGCAAAATAGCGACATTTTTTATAAAAGAGAAGCTTTGGCTTTTATCATACCTACTTTATTAAGACATATTTCAGTTTTGCTGATTTGCTGCTTTAATGTCCCATAAAAATGGTTGTTCTCATGTCTTATTGCTTCACTAACTTTCAGAGAAATAGGTTCAACTCTTAAGTGTGGTGTCGAACCGTTTGTTTCTTCAATTTAAAGGTTCTTTGGTTGGTTTTTCAAAAAAAATGTTGGTGAATAGGAGATAAGTTGATGAAAAATCAACATTTTAAAGCTATAGATTTCTTAGAACCTGCAAAGTTCTTTTTTTATATATAGTTTTTACTGTTAATTTTTTCCATTGATATCTACATGAGGTTTCTTACATATATATACTGTTGATGTGCCATAGAAGATCAGGAAACTTGCAAGTGATGTTGCATTTATAAACTTGGACTGAAGATCGAAAAATTGAGCTTCCTAATTTTCCATCATTCATTCCTTTCCTCCCTCAGTAAGAGAAATTGATTTTTCCCCCTTTTTAATCATTCAACTTCACGTACAGATTTTGTCTTATTGGTTTTGATTGATAAACATGTTTGTTTAAAGACCTTAGCCAATCTCAAGGCTTATTATGGGGTATGTTTTCCTCTTATTGGTGGGATTATCCTTTTTGGTTTTAGCTACAAGTCCTCATTTTTTGTTTGGAATATGACAATAAACAGTATAAGTAGTAGTACTATTAAGAATTTAAATGATAAAATTAGATATTGATATTGGAAATTATAACTTTAATTTCTTGAGTACTTTAATAATTCAGCAAGTCTCATTCCTCTGAGTATCAAGTTCGCAGAACACACATTTCTTCAGTAACTAATTTTTATTGCCTATGTACTTTAGTTATTCCTATTATTCTTTCATTGTAACTTTCTCCCCTCATATAACAATTTATGCCCTGAAAATGAAGAGGTGAATTTGGACAAAACTGGAAAGTAGCAATGCAGAGGCGAATTTGGAAGAGGTGCTTCTTATATGAATCTACAAAGCACTGTTGAATGGTCAATTTATTTGCTATAGGTTGGGTTTTGTTCTCTATATTTTAGCTTTGCACATCTGGGTCTTCATCAAGATTTCATTTTGAAGAACATTGAGCAACACTCTAATCTTTATCACAATGTTCTATACATTCAGAAAAGTGATGTATTCTTCCCATTGTAATATGAAAAATGGTACTGAACTGTAGGTTGTAGCCAAAATTTTAGTCTAAATAAAGCATTGTTGTACATTCCTGTCATATCAATAAGGTTTTGCTGATTTTTCAAGCCCCGGGCAGCGAAGCGCGCTGGTAAGGATCTAGTTATGATAATGTGAACGATGGAATCTTTGACATGGGAATCCTTTTCCGAAGTGGCATTTAACATTTTGTGAACAAAACGCCCTCTAATCTCATTTTCATATCCTCTCTCACAGTAAGTGTATATCCCACAATATTAGTAGGTTCGGGTTCAAGAAGAACAGGAGAGGATCAACCATCACCTCACCACCTAAATAAAAACAACTTATTCAGATTACAAACACTCAAACAACAAAATCCAAAAAATAACCAGGAACAAAATCCATAGTTAACTAAACTTCTATTCTATCAGCTATAAGTAGTTGAGGAAACAAAAACAAATAATAAAAAAAAGACAAATTAAATACTAGAAAAATCATTCCTCTAACCATTAAACCGTAGTAAAGGCAAAACTACGTACTTGACATGGTATCATCTAACTATCTAAGAATGATGAGGAAAGAAAAAACTAAGTCAGGCATATTGAAAAAAAAAAAATCATACCAGAGTTAGAGGGAATTCTGGTTAGGGTTTAAATGTTTTTTTTTGGGCCATCGTTAGGGTTTAAATGTGACAAGATATGTTTTTTATACTAAAAACAACAGTATAAAAATAAGGCCTAGACAATGCCAAAAAAACAAAAAAAATAAGGCCTAGACATATCGGACAAAAGAAATCTAACTATTGTGCCACAACCTGAATGAGTCTGTAGTCCATTGGGACTTCAAAGTTTATTAAGATAGATCCATGGCGAGAGGAAAGCCCATATTAAATTTTGTAAATGATAGGTGTAACAAGTGCTGTGATATCATGCTACTGGGGTACTTGTTATGTAGTACCCTTGGTGCTTTTTTCTGTCTCCCCATTGTATCTTGTCTTGATCTAATACCCAAATAATGACACTATTTGTGGTTGCTAAAGTTTGTATCTTGATCACTGAAACTAAAAGTCTTAACACTCTAGGCTATCAGAGCCGTTAGGCCGCATAAAGAAATTTTATATCCTTGAAGATCATTTCACGTTACGGGTCAAGCTATGGCAGAGGATAGCCATGGGCAATGTAAAAACAAATTGAAGAAATAACACCTATAATTAACTTCAGCATTGAATAGTATTTTGAAGCTCAGTGAGGAAGTTGTAAGACTCTCCCTAATCTCCAAACCCCCCATACCAATGCAATGGGGTAAAATAATCACAACATTATGCCCTAAACTCAAAAAATTGGGCCTTTTAATTTGCTAAACTAACAGTCACGGGCAAATTTTGCCACCTAATGTGAGTATCAGAATATAAAAGAAAATCAAACTTGGCCTCCATCTGCCCCAGCCAGTTTTCTTCTCTGTTGATGTTCTGCAACCTTATAATCTACCACCTCACGGAATAGGTTTGGGTCAAGCACACAATTCTCACTTCCGTAAACAGCTGCTTGGACGCTAGCCATAAGTTTGGCTATTTCTCTTCCAGAAAATCCTTCAGTTTTAGCTGCAGCTTCTTTTAAGATATCATCAGTCACTCCCTTGATCTCAATCTTCTGAGATTCCTTTTTCAAAAGATTTTGGAGCACACCAGATTTTCTTGATCCAGCCTGAGCTATGTACTTGTCCAGATAGAGCTTTAGCAGTTTGAAACGTTCCTCTTCCCCAGGCAGAGGGAATTCCAGTACTTCATCAATACGATCAGCCACAGCTGAATCAAGATCACCAGGACGGTTCGTAGCAAGTGCAAGGACTATGTCCTTGGACTGGTCACCTGTGCGGAAAAGAAGAGCATTGAGTGCACTCCTTTGAGCTTCACTCATGTAGGTTTTGTTCCGTCTGCAAAATTAGGCCAAGAAAATTAGTACATAGCTCCCTCTAATTGAGTCAATGAAGTTGGTCACTTTTTCATCATAGAACAGTTACTTCAGTTTGCAATAACCATTGATACAATTGTGTCTACTTGAAGTTGTTGGCATAAGACTAATTCCTCTTCTGGGTAACAATCCTGAAGACTTTCATAAAAGGGGGAAAAAGAACGAATAATTTCAACAAGCAATTTTCCTAAATTAGTTAGACAACAAACCCCAGAAACGAAATTGCTAAGTTACATCGATTTACTTACTCGCACAAAAATGCATCTGCTTCATCAATAAAAAGCAACAAGCCCCTGTTAGACTTCTTTGCCCAGTCGAATAGCTGGTGTATCTTCGTAACTGCCTGTGGTCCCAGTGGAGCAACATCTCCACCAGTCATCAATGCATAATCTAATCCCTGGAAATTGACAAAATAACACAGAATTAAAAGAATAGAAAAACAAAGCAGCGGATTTCAAATATTTGTCATAAACTATTTTTAAGTTGTATCAATGTAGATAATCGTCATGTATTGTTCGAGAGATACAAAACTTCTCCTACCTGATCCGCAGCCAAATTCACCATAATTTAACACTTAAGTTCATAACCAACAGATTGATGTGTTCTCCAATCGGAAAGCTATCCTTATACTTTGATTTTTTTAAACCCAAAGAACATTCTGACTGAACTGAATTACTACTAGTTCAAAGAAAAAAATATGCATTTTTTAACAAATATTTAACATTCCGTCAGAACAATGATATGAACAATTTTCAAAATATAAAATATAAATTGAGCAATAAATGGCAATATTGAAGGTGTAAGAACTCATACAGATTTACGAGCTAGTTCTCTTGCAGCCATTGTTTTCCCTGTTCCTGGAGGGCCATAAAAGAGCATATTCCTAAATGGTGCTTGGTGGGCTTTAGTATTGGCAGTGGCACCCGCTAGCTGCTGAATTCTTTTTTGAAGAGAAGGGTGTAAAATAACATCACCAAACCCATTTCCATTTTTTGACAAAGATGTTTTATCACCACTGCGTGAAAGAGAGCTCATAGTACGTGAAAAGATGCCAGACCACGGATACTTTCCTCTGGATGATTCTCTAATAAGTGATGGCTGACCCAGTATTCTGTCCACATAGCCCCAAATCACCCTTGCACCTTCTCTGCATCAGAGGGGTAACAAATGTATGAGCAATTATCCTCACAATGGTAACCAATAAACAAATTGAATATTAAATGTGGAAATTCCGATAAAAGAAGAGAAAGAAATACCGAGATAGAATGCAACTTCATAAAAAGTTTGAATATTGGCCATTTAATTTCACAGAGAGCTGAAAAATTTCTTAAGGAATCTTTACACACACACACACACACACACATATATATATATATATAAGCCCACATTTTTCCTCCAATTTACTACAACTTTAGGAAAAAGAAAATTTTATCTCAAAACCCACCTTTTAAGCATATGATATTTTGGATCAAAATTAGTGAGGTTATAATAGAAAAGAAATTTTAATAAAAAATTGTGAGGTAACAAATGCATTGCACCTAATTACAACAACCTTAACTTGGAAGGAAACTTTCATTTCATGCATTTGCGTGTGTGTGTGTGTGTGTGCTGGACCGCAAAATCCAATCGTCTGTTGCCAGTTTTGAGTGGTAAGGCATTTTTCACATCAAAAGAAAATACTAGTCTCGATCTTTGAGTTTCATTATACTCCTTTAAAATGTATCTTTTGTGGGTGATTTTTGAAAAATAATCTAAAAAAGAATTCAATGGAGAGTTTATTATATCTGAGAACTTGGTAACAGCACCATGACATTTTATATAGACGCTCAAATAGATAGAAGAAGCCAGTTCCAAGGTTTAAAGCTCCAGTTATTTTTGGATACTGTAGAAGCAAAGGAAACTTTAAAAGTATCTGAGAAAGCAAGTATTAGCATCTTTAATTCAGAAACAAGGAATATTCCAAAAGAATAATTAAAATATTCATTACCATGAGAACATTTGATGCACTGAAATGTTAATTAGCTTTTTCAAGAGAAGTCAACAACGCCTCAAACGTACACATGACAAAAAGAAATGAGTATACAGATCTTCAAGCAAAATCCACAGTTTACCTGGTAGTGTAAACGCCTGCAGCAAGAGCTGTCAATCCTCCAACAGCCACAACAAGCTTGTTTTGATCTGTCAAAATGGCTCGCAAACCACCTAGAAAAAGGGAGATAGTCCACATTAAGCCACACCTTAGGCAGTAAAAGATAAACAAATGACACTTAAACATGTAAAAGTCATCATTCAGGTCAACTTATTTCTGAGGCCATCAAAAGAATATATCACCAAATAAAGATTACTGTAGTTAGTACAGAAACAAAACCATAGAAGTATCAGAATCAACCATGGCATAATTTTACTAGGTCAGATTATACAGAACCTAGAGACAAGGGAGAGAACGGCATCTGCCTTCCTTTCAATCCATTGCAAATCTACAATCTTAAAGTTATAGCTATACTTGAAGAAAAAAATTTAAAATGATGAGATTATGTAATTTTTAGAATCTAGCAATTTAAGTTTCCCACATTAATTGAGTGCATATTATTGAATTGATTTATACCTCCGATATGCTCAAAAGTAGTATTTATTGCAGCAACCCACTTTTCTCTTTCTGCATTTGCACGATCTACGAGAATACGCCTATTAACGTCTTCAGCAAGCTTTGCTTCATGGGCTCTCCCCTCTGCTTCTGCCATAGCTCTCACTCTGATTGTTTCACGTTCAATCTCAGCTTTCTCCCTCTCTGTTTGTCGCCGCTGAGCTTGAATCTGTTCTTCAGTAGCTCGGCGAGCTTGCTCCTGTCTTATTGCTGAATCCTCTTGCAGTTTCACTAGCTCCTGATTCCTTGCTCTTTGGAATTCATTTTCTGCCTACAATAACAACAAAGATTTACACTTTTTTCCCACATGTTTATTACTTACAGGAACTATTATACAAGTGCTGAAGCATCAATACATATACATGCCTGCATCCTTTTCCTAGCCAATTCATCCTCATAACGAGCCATCTGTGACTTTGTTTGGGCTTGATGCTGAGTTAGCTTCTTCTGTTCCTCATATATAACCCTTTGTCTCTCCTGCCAGCAACAGAGTAAATCTTCAAAAACCATAATAATAAGAAACATTACATGACCGAACAGACATTTAAGTAACAGCAACAACTTTTGAAGCAAGTTTAAAAAAGATAAAAAGGTAAAGCACCCATAAGGTAGAGCATTGTAACTAATTTAGAGCTTGGTATACCTTAGTATTTGAGTGATTAAAGGCCAGACCTCCTAAAGGCCATTAAATATGGTGAATAAATTACTATATGTGACATAAAAGGGAAAAAAGCTTGCCTACAAATTTCAAAACCAAATGTTCCTGCAGTGACTCTTAGCAGACACAAAAGGAGCTTCTCATTAAAACTTATAAATCATTCATATATATATGTGTGTGTGTGTGTGTGTGTGTCATTGACACACTTTAGTATCAAGAGGCTTCAAAGGAGGCCAATATAAATAACAACTCAAAAGAATAATATTACAATATGACTACTTGTGTCATTGGGCAACCGAAACTTATACTATTATAGGTGAATCATATGCAATAAGGAAAATGTGAATTAAATTTTATGAGAATGGCCTGGATTTACTTTAAATGAGTTTTAATAATTCAGAAGGACTACAGAGGATGAACAAAACTAAGAATTTCACCACTGAAATAAATGCAATCTAGCCAATTAACTTGACGTTAAGGAAAACACTCAACCACCAGTAGTAACATCACGAGAGAATTTCAGAAAGGATCTTACAGTTTCAGCCTGGGCTTGCATGGCCTTAAATTCTGCAGCTTTTTCAGCCATCTCAGCCTGCCTTGTCTCTTCTTGCTTTTTCATTAGTTCAAAAGCCTACACCAGCAATGACAATGGTTTTAGCACTCAACAAAATGAATAACTAACATTACCAAAAATATATCAATTATACAAATCAATTATCCTCATGAACAAGCCCACCCCCCTTATGCTAGTCTCAAAGTCCCTTCAGTACCATCTTAAAAATAAATAAATTAAAAAAAAAAAAACAGAATAAACCCAATTCTAGAAAAAAAAAAAAAAAACATATAAAAAAAACCCAAATCAAGCCTCTCAAATAACCAAAAATGTTTTCCCCTTTAAATAGGGCATATTGGAAGCCAACCTTTTTGGCATTAGGGGAGCTGCTGATTTCCCTCAGGGCCTTAGCCCCTCTCTCCAAAGCCTCAGGATCAAACCCAGCGGACGAGGTCCTTGGATTATCATTCCTAACCCTTGCATTCCCGGAAGCCTCCTTATCAGCTGCCGGTGCACCAGATGGCTGCGGTTGCGACTGAGCAGGAGGAGACTGAGGAGACCCTGAAGAAGAAGGAGAAGAAGAAAATAAAGGGAAATTAAAGGGTCCATCAGCAAAAGCAATGTTGTTATTTGTTTGGGATAAAAGAGAAGAAGAGGAAGCTGCTGCTAAAGCTGAGAATAGCCCAGCTGCACATGCTTTTGCCATTGCTACTTTCAACAACAAAAAGGGAGTTAGATTGGGTTTAGAATTAGACCTTAGGGTTTTAAGCTTTTTTTTTTTTTGTTATAATAAGAAAGATTTGTATTTATTTATTGGCTTGACGAGCAAGAAATTTTAGATGAATTCTCTCTTTCCATGGGAAAAAAAAACAAGTTGGCAGAAAATGAGAAAGAGAGGCCTAGAAGGAAAGAAGAGGAGGTTCTTCAGGGTTTTGGTAGGGTTTGTCTTCTAAAGGTGAAATGGCGGTTTTTTGGCGGCTGGGTCATGAACATTCTATAACTTGAACCGGATCCCGGTTGAACCGGGTCTCTTTGTCTCTATAGTCGGTCATTTTTTAAAGATTTTTTTGGGTAGTCATTACCATGGAGTTTAATCGGATAGGTATAGATGAAATTAGAAAATAAGTGATCCAAAATGCACTAAAACGACGGGTATTTATAATAAATGTTTGAATTTTACCTTGAAATTTTGACCAATTCTTATTTGCATATTTCCACATGTAATCAAGATATGATAAAAAGAATATATGTAGACATTATTTTTTATTTTTTTATATTTTTTACTGCGAAAAGTGTATATAATATGTATAAATCAACTATAATAATTTAAACACACATTTATTTTATCTTCAAAATGATGGTTACCAAATAAACCATTTCATTAAATGTAAAAAATTATATGATTTCTTTTCTGAAGCAAGAAAGTACTAGATCATATTTATAAATACATCATTTTACATTATTTTAGTCACAAAAAACACAATCCAAAGCACAAATACAACCTCAGTACCGCATTGAATTTCTTGGAGGCTCAAAATCACTACTGCCGTATTGAATAAAGTTTTTGGCCTTCTAGCTAAAGAGAAGATATGATAATGCATGCGTGTCAGGAATAGTAATTCCTAACATGCTTAAACATATCAATTAAAATTTTGCATAATTCGAACAACAACAAAAATTTTGCATTAAGTGTTTGGCCTTCTAGCGAAAGACGAAAATGGTAATTCATACAGGTCAGGAATCTTCCTATTATTGAGATGACCAAAACCCAGACTTAATTGAAACAGATATTTGACAACAATGTGAATTTTACTTTGAACAAAGCTTTGGGCAAAAAAAAATGATATAGAAGTGTTGTGTTGAATACCAAAAGGGGGTTGCTAAATAACGCCCTAGTTTTGCTAAATACCGTCCCATTTTTTACACTTTTGCCCTTTACCCTTTGCACTTTTTACACTTTTACACTGAGTCTTCCCACTAGGATGGCTCAGCCACGGCGAAGCCTCCCCACTGGGGCTGCTTTGCCACGGCAGGCCGCCCCGGTGGGGCGGCAAGACCAATTTTTTTTTTAAATAATAATTATTTTTTAAAAAAAAATAGCCAAGCCGCCCCACCGGGGCGGCTCCGCCGTGGTTGAGCCTCCCCAGTTGGGCGGCTTGAGCCATGGTAAGCCACCCTCTTTGGGCGGCACGGGTCATCAGTCCTAAATTTCGTCAAAAATTGCATTTTTCTGAAATCGTCATCAAAATACGGCACGTTATCGTTCATTTTTCTTAAACCGTCATCAAAATACAACACGTTAACGCTATTCTACGTTCGTGATAGTTTCAAGATTAGAAAATGAAGCAAAGGGCAAAAGCCTAAAAAATGGGGCAGTGAATAGCAAAAATGGGACGGTATTTAGCAATCCAGATACCAAAATGGGAATGTCAGGAATATTACTATTAAATATTAAATAGATGATCAAAACCGGATCAGACAAAATTGTATGAATTAAAAAGCTAATGTTACTTTTAAGAAAACATGCAGTTATTAGTTTAAAGAAAGCTTTGAAAAAAAAAACAGACATAAAATTATTGTGACCAATATCAAATTGGCAATTTCAGTCAAATTACTATTTAATAAATAACCAAAAGGCATTTGAATGAAATTGTTTTATCGAGAAATCCGGGTCTATCTCAAACCGAATCACTTAAACGAAACAATTATTTGTATTACTATTACCACAGTTTTGTAAAAATGAAATAATTCATCGAAATGTCGCTTATATTTTTAATCCTAAATGTAAAAACGAAAAAAAATATTTAATTTAATATGGATATTTACGGATATTTACGGATATATTGAGATTTATCGAGATATCGATAAATATCGACGGATACCCCGTGACATTGAAATTTTTATGGATATTTATATCGAGGGGTACAGATATCGGATATATCGAGGTATCGACGGATATTTAATTCCATGGTCATTACTCATTAACCTATTGACAAATAAACCATTTTAACTTTTACCAAAAACATAAATAAATAAATAAACCATTTTTTTAACCTTTTTGGTTTTCTATTTAGCTTATGGGGCCAGTGGACATAATAACCAATGGCAACTTGAATTTGGTTTTAACTTTTTTTTTTGGAGATAATTTGGTTCTAAAATTTAATTGTTATTAATTAATGCATTTTTTAAAATAAAATCATAATTTTCTTTTAAACAAAAATCAACTAAAAAAGTTGTTTTACATATATCACTCTAACACTATCAAATCGTTTTACATTACAAATTCAGTGCTTAATACTTCAAAAATAAAAATTCAGTACTTAATTTATCAAACAATATCGAAATAATTCCAAGAATGATTTTTACTTTTTCAATATAAAAGAGAGAATATTACAGCTGGAACTTAAAATGTTCTTCCACCCTTACAGGTTTGAGTTTAAACCCCAGGTCCAGGTGACAAGAATGGCTTTAATATTCCCTCTTATTTCAAGAATACAACAGAACAAATTTCATTACAAGCAAAGGACCAAGGGGAGGAATAATAAGAAAGGACATAATTTTAAGCACAAGGACTACCAATAACATGGTGATTTTTGATAGTAACATTTTTGACTCATTACATTAATTAGCCAACTACAATATCACCATGATTATGATTCCAAATTAAAATCTACCAATACTAGAAGGAAGAAATTAAATGAAAATTTCAAGGCAGGGTAGCAGATTGAGCAGCCAGCTTAGCTCTGAGATCTTTTCTCAATATCTTTCCTGAAGGAGACTTGGGAATTGCATGAACAAAGTAAACCTTATGCAGTCTCTTGTAGAAAACCACCTGTTCAATTTGTTCATTAAATTCCAAATTAAATTAAAGAATGGGATTCTTTTTTCTGTTTTGTAAGGAATTACAGTGAGGAGATTGGAATTTATGTTAGGTTTCATGCCTGTTTTGCAATGAATTCTTTGACAGCTTCTTCAGTAAGTTCAAAACCATTTGATCTAACCACAAATGCAACAGGAACTTCCCCAGCAACTTCATCTTTTTGCCTGTTTAGGTTGCACATTGTGTAAGTTAGACTAATTAAGCTTTCAAAAAGATTAATATTCAATAATTAAGATAAACTAAAACTGAGGAAAAAGTAGACATACGGGACTACAGCTGCATCTGCAATTGATGGATGGCTTACAAGGAGAGACTCAAGCTCAGCTGGTGGCACCTAAACAACAGAAAATAAAGATTTTGTTAGTTTTTATCAGTTGAAAATAATGCAACTTGGTAATATGTTTCTGTTATTTCAAGACTAAAGAAATGGTAACATACTTGGAAGCCTTTGAATTTGATGATTTCCTTTACTCTATCAACAATAAAAATCTCATCATCTTCATCAACATAACCAATGTCACCTGTATGAAGCCAACCCTCCACATCTATGGTGGTTGCTGTGGCTGCGGCATCATTCAAATAACCTATAATTTGTTCATTAGAAATGTTGAACAAATCAGGATTGACAGAATTTTTTTTTTTTTATCAGATCAAACAGTTTTGAAGATGTATAATTAGTTAACCTTTCATGATTTGGGATCCGCGAATGCAAATTTCGCCAGGTTGATTGTAGCCGAGGGAGCAGCCGGTTTCAGGGTCAATGACCTTAAGCTCAGCATTCCTAACCACTGTGCCACATGAACCAGACTTGGTTGGAAAGGGTTGCTTTGCAAATCCTAGGCACATTGATAGAACTGGTCCAGCTTCTGTCATCCCATATCCCTATATTTGTGTGGAAAATGACATAGTTAATGCATTGTAAAAGGTAGAGTGTGCAAGTGTAACACTACATGGTATGATTCTATCCAAATGTAACATGGACAGACATAACCGAAAATTTCTTGTACAATTTGATTTGCAGAACTGTGAAATCTAAGAGAAATCCCCATAAAGGCTTCACTAGAGAGTAAAGAGAGATGCACATTTTTGGGCCTATAAGTAAAGAACAAGCTTTTGGGTCAAATATACTTTGGGTCTTGGTAGTAGCTAGGCTTTATGGTTTAGGCCTTTTGGGATATCGGAACTCAAATCAACCCACTAAATTAGTATCCTTCAAAATATAGAGTTGTAATAAATTGCCGTCAACCTTGTAGTCAGACTGTAAAATGTTTGACTTTAGTTCGAATGATCAGGATTTAAGTTTTGATAAAATTGAAGTTTTAGTTCTAATGATCAGGGTTTAAGTTCTGACAAAATTGAAGTATCAAAAGAAAACAGGGAGTTGTACTAAATAAAACAACTTTTATATTTCATTTGCTTAACAAAATTTTGATTGAATTAAAATGGTATTGGGTTTTGTTTAGTACACAAGAGGAAGTTGGCCATGTTGCCATTTGCTTCCTAGCTTTTGGGATCTTGCACATGACATGACTTTGGGTCAATTCCTTTTCTTCTAGTTTCTTGGTAGAAGCCAAGAAGTGTTGGAGCATTTATCCACTTACATTAGATCATTTGTGCTTCTTTTACCCTTTTTTCGGCCCATTAATTATGATCATGTGCTTTTTAGTTGGCAACTCCTAAAATGTGAGAAGAACATCTTCCTTGCTCTAGAATCCTTTAGACTCTCACAATTTTTTTTATGAGCTACAATTAGCATGATACAGAAAACAATGTTCCTATCAAAGAAGTGCCAAAAGTATGAACAAGATTAAAATTTTATTAATTTAGATATATCTTTTCTAATTAAGAAACTTCAAAATAAACTTTTTCTATGCGATTTAAAGGTAAAAAAAAATTATCTACCCATGGAAACACTATTCATTATTATGAGCCATTGATTTGTTGATGAGTGTCCTAAGGATACTATTTGACATTAGTAGTTAAATAAATACGGTTTTACTAATCAACAATGAGTGATAATTTCAATGCATTAGTATAATAAAATAATTGGTTAATTGATATATAGTAATAATACTCCCTTCCTCCTCCGATGTTATCTCTTCCTTTTTGGGACTTTTTTTTCTGCATTATCTGTCTCATTTAGATAATCAATACACTTTTGACTAATTTTTATCACTATTAAGTGTGGGAAGAGAAACACATGTTAAGTGAAGTTGGGGGTAGTATTATAAAGTATGGTAAAAGTCTTACAGAATTTTGTGTTCCAACCAATTTTCTTAATAATTGTGATATGGTCAAAATAAACAGATAATATGGGACGGGGGAGTAATATAGTACTCCCTCCATTCTAAACTATTTGTCACTTTAGCTCCAAGCATTAAAAGTTAGTAATGAATTTCAAAGAAAAAATCCTTTACATTTTTTCAATGGCATTCTCTCTCAATCTTTAAAGTAATAGTGGTAAAATACAATTAATGCTCTCTTATAATTCTAAAGTGACCAATACAGTATTTATTTTGTAATGTGATTGATAAATTGGAATGGAGTGAGTAATTGTTAAGAGTGTTCACTCTTTTTCTTTTTCCTTTTTTTATTTGCCCAAATTCTAAAAGCCCTCTTTAACATTTTTTTGCCCAAAATTTTTGTAATTAATTATTATTTTTAAAAGAAAATTATACAACATACACAATCAGTGGAGTTTAACATATTACATATGCGGGGTTTAAGGGTTGATATGTGTCTTTTAGGAATATATTTTAATTTTAAATACAAAATTAATGAAGGGATAGGGTATGTGTCAACTTCTTCACCCGCATGTGAAGTCTAAACTTTACAAGTGTATTATATAATTCATCATTTCTTTTTTTTTTGAGATATAATTCATCATTTCTTAATTCACTTAAAAAAATCATTTCTTAATTAAAACAAATATAGTACAAGATTAATAAGAGTAATTAAGATTTAGTTGATCTTTTTAATGATTTAGTTGCGCCGCACTTTCAAGCAAGAAGATCCATCAAACATTAAATGGGGTGAATTGAATGTTCCCTAACTTCAACTTAATTGAAACTTGAAAGGCACTTTGACAAAAAAAAATTGTGGGAAAAAACTAAAGTGGGCAATGGATTAATCATCAACCTCACGTTAGGAACATGAGCTATCAACATTTTCTTAATTTTAAGGGAAATCATTGAAGTATTATTATCATTAACAAAGAGAAATGCAAAATGGGTCAAAATATAGATTCAGATCATTTTGAGTTTAAATTTTATTTATGGATTTGAATTTTGACACTCTAATTTCTTCGGTTACAAACTTTCATACATAGTATTTACTATACTATAATTTAAGTTGTTGATTTGTTCAAATTATATTGGATTTGAATATTACTTATAAACTTATTTTCATATCATTTGCTAATCAAAACAATTAAAAAAAGTAGCAAAATATAGAATTACTCTATGAAAGTTTGACATTACCAAAGATTTTTTTCCTTTGGGGACAAGAAAACCCTTTTGCGTAATCAATAGCAACTTAATATATTATAGTAAATCGTGGAGTATCAGACTTAAATTCATATATAGGGAGTATATGTTAACAAAATCAAATCAACGAAAAAAAAGAAAGAAATTTTAAAGGTTTATAAGAACAAAGAAGGTTAAAAAACAAATTCAAAAAGTACGAAGAAGATTATTGTATCTCTAAACTTGAAGTGAACCGTTAATTTATTGTTTTTTTGCCCCGAACAGGGGCGGAATCAGGAAATTTTCTTTGGGAGGGCCGACCGGTGTATATACATACATATATTTCAATCAGTTAACATCTAATTATATATATCACATGAATTTATGTTAAACTAAGGATAATTGTATAATAATATAAACTAGTTAATTTAATGTCATGAGTTAAATCATCACCAACTTAATAAAAAATAATAGTATAAATAAAGTAAGAAGAAAAATACCATAAATAAATAATTAATCCTCGAATATATTGAAAGAAATTAAAGAAAAACTGATTCATTTATATATAAAATGGAGCAAACTTATAATAAGTTTTATCAAGGGGGGCCAAATTTAAAAAAATTATGAGGGCAAATAAAAAATGGGGCCAAATTAAAAAGTAAAAATTATGGGGAGGGCAAAACAAGATTTCACCATTTTCTTTGGTTGAAATTATATGATTACATAAGAACTTTCATTGGGCGGAGGGGGGGTCATGGCCCCTGCTGCCCCTACTCCGTTCCGCCACTGGCCTCGAGGTCAACTTATTTAGGAATTTACAAACTTCTTAGTTTTTATAAAAGTTTTCTAATTAAAGTTTGGATATGTGTAGAATCCAAATCAGGCTCAGTAATTAAATTTCCTATTGTAAGAGAGGGTTTATTTTTTACTTTTAAAAATAAAACTTATATAAAAGAAATATAATTTTTTTAGGAGCATTATAATCATAAACAGAAATAAAATATATCTCATTATTACATTCATCACACGTCCCAAAACTTTTTTCTTGGATTTTGTGATTAAATATTACAAGAGTGCACCATTTAGCTTTTGCCATATATTGGGGGGGTGGGGATTTCCAAAAGTGTATTATAGTAACTTATTATAGTAACTGTCTTTTTAAACTTCAGTTAGGAAATTCAATTGAAAAAAAATACCTGGCCCAAAACTGCTTGAGGAACTCTTCCCCTGAGAGCCTCTTCAAGCTCTTTCCCTAGGGGAGCAGCACCTGAAAGCACCACTCTGATTGAGCTCAAATCAAACTGCGCCACCATCGGATTCTTAGCCAACGCCAACACCAACGGCGGCACCACCGCCGCCACCGACACCTTATGCCTCTGTATCAATTCCAACAACGCCCCTATCTCAAATTTCTGCATCAGCAAAACCGCAGCCCCTGCTCTCAAGGAACACAAAAGCACGCTGTTGAGTGAGTAAATGTGAAACATTGGCAAAACGCACAACACAACGTCGTCGTTTTTCAAATAAAGGTTCGGGTTCTCTCCATCTACTTGCTGCGCTACGCTCGTGATCAAGCTTTTGTGCGTTAAAACGACTCCTTTGGGTAACCCTGTTGTTCCTGAAGAGAATGGTAAAGCAACAGGGTCATCGGGGTCAATAGAAACTTCGGGGATATCGTTTTCATTTCCCTCTGATAACACCGTGAAATGCAAGCAGTTTTCTGGGGGATCATCGATGGTTACAACTTTGAAATCTTGGCCAATTTTAGGGAAGTTTTTTTCGGTCGTCTGATCATCCTTAAGCTTGTCGACATATTGGGATTGCGTGATAATAAGCTTAGCCCGAGCAGCTTTGAATTGTTTGAAGATTTCGGTTGATGTGTAAAAAGGGTTGGCGGTTGTGGAAACGGCTCCAATCATGGAAGCTCCCATGAAAGAGAAGACGAATTCAGCACAGTTTGGGAGGAGAATCATGATCACATCGCCCTTCTCGATGCCTAAATTCGACAAACCAGCGGCTGTCTTTCGAGAAATCAAGTGAGTTTCAGAGAAAGTGTAGGTTTTGGCTTGTGAGGACCCAGAGATCAAGCATGGCTTGTGAGGGAAAGAGGAGAGTTTTTGGAAGCAGTAAGTGTGGAGAGGGAGGTGATTGGAGATAGGAATGCCAGGCAATTTGGACCTGAAAATGTTATGATTAGTTTCAGGGGAAGGTTTTGGTGTTGTCGAAAGCTCTGCAGGCTTTTGTGGTTCAACAGGATGATCAGCTATGGAGATCATGGTGGTAATTTGGTTTGATGACTACTTGTTGAGATTTTTGGGTTAGAGGGAAAGTGAAAGGAAAGAAAAGAGAAATATAAATAAATAAGGTATTAAGAAGAAGTGGCAAGCAAGGGCCAAGGAGAGGGTAGGTGGAAGAGGAAGTAGGAAAGCAGAGTAGCAAATGCTGAAAACATGCCCATCTCCCTTTCAAATGGACACCAGACACCCAAAGGGGCTCACCCATCACAACTCTCCCCTTTGCCCTTACCTACCTACATCTGGCCTTTTCCTCACTTTTGGGCCGTCTTTAGTCCCCCCTTTCTCTCTTAGAAATGAAATCCATAGGGTAAATATGAGCAAATACCCAGTCGCGCTCCGCTGCGGCGACACTTCTCTATTATTTACAGACTTGACAATTTTTACGTTCACAAATTTAAAAACCAATAGAAAAATATTATCAAAACCAAATTAGTATTAACCGAATAAACTGGAAATTATTTTTTTGTAAAATATTAACCGAACCGAAGCATCATATTCCGAACATTAATCAAACCGAACTATTTTGATTAACTGACCGAATTATATTTTAACTTAAATTTAATATCAATTAATATTCTACAAAAATAGTATTCAGTTCACTCGGTTAATAAATTTTAAATGAAGATGTATAAAAAATTATAGAAAATATTAAATTTTATATATTTCAGATAATTATTTGGTTATTTTGGTTAACCGATGTTTCGAACCGAATTAACCAAAAACCAAAATTCTATGGTTGGGTAATTCGGTTTAAGTTGAATAATGCACTCCCCTATAAATCATCTTTATATAGGGTATTAATGACTTTAATTAATAAAAAAAAGTCAAGAAAATGAATTTAAAGGACCAAATTGTATAAAATAAAAATTTAGAGGATGAAAGTGCAGTAAAGGAAAATATTCAAGGGTCTTAACGTAAAATAAATTAAGTTAAAGGGTTTATAAGAAATATTAGAGGACCTAAAAGCATAAAATTAAAAAGTTTGAGGGTTATTACATAAATAACCCATTTTGGTGGCCATTGGGGAACAAGTTTCACTCCGCAATTAAAACACTTGTAACCCCCTTGTGAAAGGGGGTTATCATTATGGCAAATTATACAATACACCGGCGGTGGAGTTTAGAAAACTACACAAGCGGGTCCTGAAGGGTGACATGTGTCCCTTACGGACTAGATTGAAATATTTAAAACTTAATTAATTCAAAAAATGGACATGTGTCAACTCCACAAGCCGCTTGTGGAGTCCAAAATTTATACCACCGGTGTATCATATAATCACCCTATCATTATATGTAATTTTTTTTTGACAAATCATTATATGTGTATCAGAGTAGATATGGAAAATTATGCATATACGGACGTAACCAATGGCAACTTGAATTTGGACTTTGCTTGTCAATTAGATTAGATTTATTTTTTCTCTAAGTTTTTAGTACAGTTCTTTCTTGCTATAATTCTAATAATCATATTAGATATCAATTAATCTAATTTCAAGTTTAGACTCCAATTGAAAGGAATTTTTCTCTATGCCTTTTTTATATTTATTAATAATCAATTAATTTTTCTTTTTTTATAGGAAAACCAATTTCTTCTTAATTTGAAGATCTCACGTAAAATTAAAACTTTAATCATGAGAGATTATTAATATTTTATCAAAATTTTATTATATTTTAGTAACTAGTATACCTCTTTATATCAAAAAGAAAAAAGTAATTAGTATATCTCTGTTCTCTACCATATGTGTTGCATATAATTTGACATGTTTATATTAACAACATTTTGAATTGTGTTAGATATAATGAATGATTAAACACGTATTTTTTTCAAAACAATTGATTGACCAGATTAACATAAGCTTGAACCCACTAATACATCATATGTGATGTATATTATTTAATTATTTAATCACATCAATGTTTTGTTCTTTCCTTTATAATCAGCCATTCTCTCTTCTTTTTTCTTTTTTTTTCCTCCCTCAAGCGGTCCTAGGCCGTGCAACACCTGTAATCTTTGGTTTTAATTGTCATTAATTAATGCATTTTTTAAAATAAAATCATAATTTTCTTTTAAACAAAAATCAACTAAAAAAGTTGTTTTACATATCACTCTTAACACTATCAAATCGTGTTTACATTACAAATTCAGTGCTTTAATACTTCAAAAATAAAAATTCAGTACTTAATTTATCAAACAATATCGAAATAATTCAAAGAATGATTTTTACTTTTTCAATATAAAAGAGAGAATATTACAGCTCGAACTTATAATGTTCCTCCACCCTTACAAGTTTGAGTTTAAACCCTAGGTCCAGGTGACAAGAATGGCTTTAATACTCCCTCTTATTTCAAGAACACAACAGAACAAATGTCATTACAATATACAAGCAAAGGACCAAGGGGAGGAATAATAAGGAAGGACATAATTTTAAGCATAAGAACTTACCAATAACATGGTGATTTTTAATGGTAACATTTTTTTTAATAGTAACATATTGTAGCAAACTACAATATCAATATATCACCATCATTATAGATCCAAATAAACGGTGAACGGCCAAATTATTTTTCAAAACTTTTTTTAAATCCATTTTTAATACTTTTACATTTTTTTAAATTAAATCGTTACCATTTTCTTAAACGGGTATATAAGGGTGTTGATCCTTCCTTATATGTAAGGGACTCTAGGATTTAGGTTCTTATTGCAGACTGAGTCACAATTGGGTTATCTAATCATACCCTTCAATTTCATTAGTGGCGGCTCCGTAAACTTTGTGTTATCACAATGGGTATGTTTCAACTTCGGTAAAAGTACAAAATTGGTCCATGAAGTAGAGCGAAAATAGCAAACTGGTCCCTCAAGTGAAAAAAATAGGCAATTTAGTCCCTGAAGTGGAGTTAACTGAGCAATTAGGTACTTTCCGTTATAAGCCGTTAGAGGAGCTGTCAACTGTGCTGACGTGGCAGATGACACGTCATCATAGTTGACGGCGTCACTGCCACGTCATATTTTCAATTAAAAAATATATATTTTTTTAAAAAAATATTTAAAAAAAAAACCGAGTTAGGGACCCAATTGCTCAATTAACTCCACTATAGGGACTCAATTGCTTACTAAATTCACTTCACGGACCCATTTGCACATTTGCCCCTAGTTTTTGGTTTTTTTAATAAAAATAAAAAAATTTCATTTTTGTTCTTTTTCTTTTTCTTTTTTGTTCTTTTTTTTTGTTTTTGTAAATCATTTTCTTCTTTTCAAAATTCGTGGTGAATATGCATAATTTATTAAATAGGAACAACAATAGATTTATAAATGATCTAATTGTCAATATTTAGTATATATCAATCAATTATATCAAGTTTCTCTTCCCTAACTGTTTTTTGCTTTAATCAGTCCATTTTATAATGCTTTACTTAATAATAGTTAATTTATAAAATAAATACAATTAAAAAAAACGCTCACAACATAATATATAATTTTAAAGAAGAAAAGATACGACTTTCTAAGAAATTCTGCTTCCTACAAGAAACAAAATGATAGTAATTATCCAAATTATAAAATCTTTTTGTAATTTAACTGATAAAAAATAATTTGATTTGTTTGATTTACTATATATTTTTTGTTTTTTAGTTTAAACGGGCTACTTTTTCATTAATCAAGGAGTTGGATTACAAATATGAGAGGGTAAATAACCTAAACACATCCTTTGGTCACCCAATCTACACTCAGATTTGGCAATATTATGGGCTAAAATATTTATCCTCTTTTTAACAAAATTAAAAGAGATAGTATCAAAATTAAAAAATTCATTTTCTTCTTTAGAAAATAAGAAAATGTTTTTTTTTCGGAAAAAAACTGGAAAAAAAAGAAAAAATGAATTTTTTATTCAAAAAAAAAACCAAAAATTAGTGGCAAATGTGCAAATGGATCCCTGAAGTGACCTTAGTGAGCAACTGAGTCCCTAAAGTTAAGTTAATTGAAATCAATTACCACAATAGGTCAAGAAATTATTAGCAATACCACCAGTACATGAAAACCCCATACGTTCTTTACTCAAAATAACACCTGCAAAAGAAAATATACACCATTGAAAGCTAGTAATCGAACAAGAAAACAAGAAATTGGAAAGTGGCCGAATGGTAGAAACTCACTGTTAAAGTTTTGAACTGGTTTGGGATGCTCGGATTCGGGGTTTGTTTCCTCAAGTTGATTGAGGGGTTTCGGTCGAATAGGATAGGGGAGCCTTGCGCCAAACTTTGGAGGAAGCCCAACGGTGCATTTCACCGAATCTTTGGTTAGGTTTCAGGTCTTTTGGGTTTTTGATTGTTGGAGTAGTTTTTTAGAGCTTTTTCTGGTAGGCATTAAGAAAAGAAAAGAAAAATGAAGATTTTATAGTGTTTTGGGGGTTGATTTATGGTGAAGATGCAATAGAAAAGGAGACGGCGTTGTTGAGGTATAGAAGAAGAATGAAGGGGGTCGAGGAAGAAGAAGGAAAGAAGAAGAGAAAGAAAAGAAGGGAAAAAGAAAGAAAGAAAAAGGGATGGGAAAGAAGATTGAGAAAGCGGAGTGGAATTGTTTTTTTATTTTTAATGTAATTGGGTTTAGAAAATGATGATAGGCACGGACATATACTCTCCATACCTAGCCCGTTCCTAACCTGTGCCTAAACAAAAATTATGACGCTTCGTTCCCGAACTCATATGGAGAAATAAGTTCGACACGGGTTTCAACAAGAGTTTCGGGATGGATTTTATTTTTCTATTTTATCTGATCCAAACACCGTGCATATATGAGGAACAAAGCTTTTACCATTCCTAAATTCGTGCCTATATAGTGTTTTTCTTGTAGTGACCAATCGTTGATTATTTTTAACACCAATACGCATTTTCCCAATAATAAAAAAATGGTTCTTACTCACGTCAAACATTGCAGCAAAACCCGAACCCCAGGATGTTCAGGATTTTCCTTTTTCCAAAAGTTCTCCCCCATTTCCCATAATTCCTTCTCCTTTTTCTTCTTCAACTCTGCTTTTTTCTTGAGCATCTCATCAAACACTTTGCATTTTTTAATTCTACCGACAATTGGTTTGCAGAGCTCAGCAATTGGATATGGGACCGATGGAATTTCTCCAGATCGTTCAAATATGGCGACATCATAAGCAATTTGTAGGACCATGTGATCCTTACTATTTAGTTTCACTTTATCGCCTATGTCAAACCAGTCGTCCAAAAATACAAAGTGAAGACAGTCAAAATGCATCTTAATCGACCCATTAAGATGTGGGAAACTGGTTAATGACAAGGAGATGTGGGAAACTGTTATAAATGGACCCTACAAAAAAATGAAAGAAATGTGTGCTACTGTTTGATTAGTGCGTTAATTGTTTGTTTCCAAAAATACAAAAAGAATCAGAAATCGCTATTCACCCTCGCTCAAGCTACTTGTAATGAAACCAACAGTTACCAATATCATTGATATGAAAGAAATAAACCAAGTCACGTTCGAATCTCACCTATAGGATTCCAAGATCACCAAACAAGACTATAAAACAAAGACTCAATATGAGGGAGAAGTAGCGTTTTTTAGAAGTACGTAAACATTGTGCTAAGATAATAGAGGCTTTTTTTTTTGGTTTCTTAGTTTAGTTTGTTGCGATATTTGATTTATTTAAATGTAAGACTTTAGAATTTAAGTACCTTTAAGATAAGATTCCAAATCTCTTGTTAGAGAAATATTTGTGTATTCTTTTTTGCACAATATTGGAAGCTAGTTTCTTCATATAAGGAGTTATTCGCTTTATGAAAAATGACAATATAAGAAATAGAGACTATCTCCATCAGCAGACAAATAGTTGTCTGCCTGAGCCCAACCTTCCTGCTAAGAGATCTAGAATGTTGTTAACCATGCTGTAATGTTACAACAATTGCAATTTGTAAATTTGGGAGGAGTGGTAAGTGAAGATCCTTCAATTATAGAATGATTAATTTATATTTAATTTGAAGATAATTAATCTTCTTCCTTAAAGATATCAGAGCCCTACTCTTCATATCTTTATTAACCTTTGGCATGTCATTGTTTTCATTTCTCCCATGGGATAAATTGTTTTCCTCATAAAACCAAATATCTTTTACAACATACTTAGTCCAATCAAGATACATAATGACATCTGCCACCCCATACCATCGAGAACAAAAATATAAAAACCAAATTTGTAGATCTTATCAGCACCTAAATAGTAAAAGTAGAGCCAATGACCCCCCAAAATAGCATAGTAACACTTAAATATTACAAGGTTTACAAAGTTAGTTATCATGTTTATCGCAACAAAAAAATATTACATTAATTGTTAAATTTAAGATGATATTAAACAGGTCTACATAGTATCCTATGTATGGGCTAACATGGCAAACAAGGCTTTTGAAAACCATAACAAGTCTCCAAAAGACGGTGAAGGGTATCACCTTTGCCAATTGCGTCTCATACACAGGATTAAGTTTAAGATTCCGACTGATTCCTATGCAAAATCAAGCCAAATGATATTTGCTACAACAGTAGTGCAAAAAAGATCATGTTAGGCATCATAGGTCTGTTGGCAAGGTGTTTTTTCCAACGAGGCTAAGGGGATATCAAGCATGCCATGGTGCAAGAACATAAAGCTTGCCCATTTTACTACCAGAGATGTGAGAGCTAATGAAGAGTTAACATGAGCAAATATGCTTATAAACATATTATTTTTTATTAATTTTATTTATTTGAAGTGAATGACTCAAAAATGTTATTAACGTAACTGTTTTCTCCTCATAAAACCTTTATCATCTACTTTTATTATGTAGCTATATTTCAAAGAAAAACATCTTACAAAAGTTCTCTTGGTTGTAAGTTTAAAATCTTGATAAAGATAATTTATTTCCTTAGCATAAAGCTTTATGCGTGATTGACATTGCTGCCAGGACTATAGGATTGATTTTGATGATCATGAGCACCATATAAAGGCATTCCGCTGCATCTGCGGAAGTCCATTTTGCCGAGATACAAATCGAAAAGTTTAGTGTATATTCACCTACCATCGAACTTGTATGGATATTACCCTACAAGGAAAATGAACTTGTACAAGGTAATTAACGTCTTTCCCTATGTTTGAATTAGTATAGTATGTAAAGAAATATCATGTCTGAGTTGGAAGTTTCTTCATATAAGAAGTTTTTCGCTCTGCGAAGAATGACAATAAAAGAAATACTATAAATTTTCTTTATAATCGAGCAAAAAATTATCATGGTTGTGTGCCTAAACTTACAAGACATTATCCACTTTGACTTGGTAGATTACCGAAGAATCTTTTTGTTGATAGAAGTCATCGATACTCAGATGCTTGATATATATATGTGTGTGTGTATATATATATATTGCATAGGATTAGAAGGCAATTTAATCATATATGGAGTTTTTCACTCTATGAAGGATGGCGATATATATTAAATATTAATTCTCTTAATCATCAAACAAAAATCTTGCCTGATAATTGAGTATGAAAAGTTTTTATTTAGTGTTGATTTTGTTACTTCCAAATTGATATTCTAGTTTCTATATGATTATTCTCTTCGAAGCAATTATAACAACTTGGATGAAAATGAAGTGTTGTTTTCGTATCTTGAGGTCTAAGCATTTCTTGGATTGACCATATCTTGTCTGTTAGCTGTAAAAATTGAGATTTCATCAAGTAAAACCAGCTTTAACATTCTACAATTAGGCAAGTTTAGTTGTACAATTATAATAATTTTTTGTTTGATGAGTAAGAGAATTAGTATTTAATATATATCGCAATCTTTCATAGAGTGAAAAACTCCTTCTATAACCACTACACTTTTGCCGTTTATGGTTTTTGTGGGGTTAATTCTGCAATTGTTGCCATGGCTCTAATCTTTTATGGGTCAATTAAGATGCACTTTGACTGTCTTCACTTTATATTTTTGGACGACTGATTTGACATAGACGATAAAGTTAAACAAAATGGTAAGGATCACATGTTCCTACAAATTGCCTACGATGCCATTATATTTGAACATAGGGACCTTGAAACCCAAGCGTCTGGAATAATAAAAACCAAGTTCTTTCCAAGCGGTGTTTACGCAATCGTTACGGGTTTATTCTAGATTCTTTAGTTGTGCGAGGTGATGGAGCACTCCGATCAGAACAAAAGCTATTCTAAAATATATATTTGACTATGATATCATTTATGTAAGAGAAATAGAAAATGAGAAAATAATTTCTTTTCTATGTATAAATAAATATTAATAAATTCTTAAACACGAATTTATTTGGCTAATATTATACCTGACTCTGATATTTGGCGAAAAACATTCTATATGAAGAACTTGCCTTCCAGTATTGTGGAAAAAAAAATCAATCAGATCATTGAGTATGAAAAATTTTTATTTAATGTTTATTTTGCTACTTCCAAATTGATATTCTAGTTTCCATATGATTATTCTTTTCCAAACTATTATTATAACTTGGATCAAAATGAAGTATTGTTTTGGTTTCTTAAGGTCTAAGAATTTCTTGGATTGACCATGTCTTGTCTGTTAGCTGTAAAAATTAAGATTTCATCAAGTAAAACCAGTTTTAACATTCTCCAATCAGGCAAGTTTAGCTGCACAATTATAATAATTTTTTGTTTGATGAGTAAGAGAATTAGTATTTAATATATATCGCAATCTTTCATAGAGTGAAAAACTCCTTCTATAACCACTACACTTTTGCCGTTTATGGTTTTTGTGGGGTTAATTCTGCATTTGTTGTCATGGCCCTAATCTTTTATGGGTCAATTAAGATGCACTTTGACTGTCTTCACTTTGTATTTTTGGACGACTGATTTGACATAGACGATAAAGTTAAACAAAATGGTAAGGATCACATGCTCCTACAAATTGCCTACGATGTCATTATATTTGAACATAGGGACCTTGAAACCCAAGCGTCTAAAATAATAAAAACCAAGTTCTTTCCAAGCGGTGTTTACGCAATCGTTACGGGTTTATTCTAGATTCCTTAGTTCTGCGAGGTGATGGAGCACTCCGATCAGGACAAAAACTATTTTATAATATATATTTGACTCTGATATCATTTATGCAAGAGAAATAGAAAATGAGAAAATAATTTCTTTTCTATGTATAAATAAATATTAATAAATTCTTAAACACGAATTTATTTGGCTAATATTATACCTGACTCTGATATTTGGCGAAAAACATTCTATATGAAGAACTTGCCTTTCAGTGTCGTGGAAAAAAAAATCAATCAGATCATTGAGTATGAAAAATTTTTATTTATTGTTTACTTTGCTACTTCCAAATTGATATTCTAGTTTCCATATGATTATTCTCTTCCAAACTATTATTATAACTTGGATGAAAATGAAGTGTTGTTTTGGTTTCTTGAGGTCCGAGCATCAATTGGATTGACCATTTCTTGTATGTTAGCCGTAAAAATTGAGATTTCATCAAGTAAAACGAACTTTAACATTCTCTAATCAGGCAAGTTTAGCTGCACGATTATAATAATTTTTTGTTTGATGATTAAGAGAATTAATATTTAATATACATCGCCATCCTTCATAGAGTGAAAAACTCCATATATAAATAAATTGCCTTCTAATCCTGTGGAACATGTATGTTTGGGTTTGTGTGTCTATATATATATATATATATATATATATATATATATATATATATATACCAATTAAACATCTAAGTATCCATGACTTCTATCAACAAAAGGATTCTTCGGTAATCTATCACGTCAAAGTGGATAATATCTTGTAAGTTTAGACCTAAAGGTAAACTATATCGAAGGATGAATCCATTTAGAATCCTATGGAAGAAAATAGCCTGATTGATTCAAAGTTCTAATAATTAAGGTGGGACGAACATGAAGAGTATCCTAAATTAGCTGCAAAAAGAACATATCAACTATGGAGATTGAGGAATTGTTGATTTGCGATGCTTAGCCATCAAGTTTAATAACGTTGGAGATTCAAAACCATGATAATTTTTGGTCTTATTATGTAGAAAATTTATACTTTTTTTATTGTCATCCTTCGTAGAGCGAAAAGCTTCTTATAGGAAAAAACTTTCAACGAGACATGATATTAACTTACATACTATACTAATTCAAACATAGGGAAAAACACTAATTAGCTTGTACAAGTTCATTTTCCTTATGAATAAACAGAACTTATAAATGAAATGTAGGTTAATATCCATACAAGTTCCATGGTAGGTGAATATACACTAAACTTTTCGATTTGTATCTCGACAAAATGGACTTCCACAGATACAGCGGAATGCCTTTATAGGGTGCTCATGATAATCTAGATTAATCCTATAGTCCTGGCATTAATGTCAATCACGCATAAAACTTTATGCTAAGGAAATAAATTATCTTTATCAAGACTTCAAACTTACAACCAATAGAACTTTTTTAAGATATTTTTCTTTGAAAAATTAAATAGCTAAATAATAAAATAGATGATAGAGGTTTTATAAGCAGAAAACAGCTACGATAATAACATTTGTGAGCCATTCATTCCAAATAACTAAAATTAATAAATAATAATATGTTTATAAGCATATTTACCCATGTTAGCTCTTCATTAGCTTTCACATATCTGTTAGTAAAAAGGGCAAGCTACGCATAAACAGTGAGAAGAAATAATGATTAAACAACAAGGAATATCAGAAGTTAACTTTCCTACCGAGACAATATTAAAAGTGAAGTCAGGAATATATGACACATTATAAAGAATCAGAAAATCATTAAATTTTACATTGTCTATGTGTTTCAATAGTGTTTGAAGCAGAAGAATTGGGGCAAGAAGTAGAAAGGTGGCTTGTAAGTCTCAGGAGGCAGAAACCTAGAAAGAAGAGGTGGGATGTAAAGCCTGCTGATATGCAATAATAAATAAAGCTTTGTCTACTCATCATGTATTGATTAAAACTAACAAAAACTAGGTCATACACTTTCTAGTATTTAGCTTACAAACTCTTGTTCTTAAAAAAATTCCACTAATAGATAGAATTTGAGTTCCTGCCTCTAATACCATATCAGATTTATAATGAAATGAATCAGAAAGCGTAAAAAATTACATTGATCTTATGGTATCTAAAACAATTCTAATCTGTAAACACAAATATCCTCCCTTGCGCTCTCTCTAATCTCTTTTCCTGATTTCTTAGCAATTTTGAATTTTTCTTTTAGCATTTATAAATATGTCAATCAGGGAAATCTTGGTGTGTAATTTTGAGTTTAGTTTTGGGTTGGTTAGAAGTAGAAAGGTGGCTTGTAAGTCTCAGGAGACAGAAACCCAGAAAGAAGAGGTGGGATTTAAAGCATGCTTATATGCAAAAATAAACAAAGCTTTGTCTGCTCATCTTATATTATTAAAACCAACAAAAACTAGGTCATACTTTATAGTATTTAACTTACAAACTCTTTTTCTTAGAGAAATTCCACTGGAAGATAGCATTTGAGTTCCTGGCTGTGATACCATATCAGATTTACAATGAAATGAATCAGAAAGCGTAAAAATTACATTGATCCTATGGTATCTAAAACACTTCAAATCAATAAGCACAAACATCCTCTCTTGCCATATCTCAAATCTAAAATAATTATAACTTTTCTCTAAAAAAATAATAATAATAATAATTATGACATATATATATATATATATATACTAGTAAATGCACGTACGTTGCACGTGTCTTAAACTCATTTTTTTTACAACTAATTGTATATAAGTAAATAATTTGGAATTTCAGATATTAAATATTAGTAAAAAAGGATAAGTACAACATTTCCTTTTTATACTGATGTTGAGAAATCGAAAAGTCATGCAGTGGTATATATGGGTTTGAACTCTAAAACGAAAGACATTGAGTTTTTACATCTTTCTAATATTTCTTGAAATCAATAATAAATGTTACTAATTTACTAAAAAAATTATATAACTTAAATATAAAAAGTAGAAGCTATTAACAAATTAGTAACCTTATAGTTTTACTAATTTTAGTAACATTTCATCTATAATAAATGTTACCAACAATAATCTTATATCCTAAAATTTAATAATTAGTTTCATTTCATCAATATTAATTATAAAAGGTACTAAATTTTCTCATTTTTTTCATTTAAATAACTAATTCATTAATTATTAAACTCTTGAATAACTAACATTAACTTATGCGAAAATGTTTTCTTGATCTCTTCTTTTTTTCAATTCAAACATTTTGCTTTAGTGCTCAAAGTGGAAAGCACTTTTTCGATCGTACACGTTTTTTACGATTAGAGATTAATTTATTTCGTTTTAAATGTTTATTTATTAATCCTTTAAATGATAAAATTAAAATTTTAAAATTAGAAAGGGTATTTTAGATATTTCAGGTCAAGGTTTTTGAAGTTTAGAATTATAGAGTATAAAGATATACCAATTAAAAATCTTGATAAAGATAATTTATTTCCTTAAAAAAGTTCAATTGTGATTTCTGATTTCTTTTTCTGACCTTTAAATTTTTGGGTGTTTAAATCTCATTGTGATGCCTTTCAACAGGGATTCGAATTCAAACAATGGGATTGCTTCTGCCTCCCATTTTTTAGGTCAAAATTTCTCATTTTTTCACTTCTTTTTTCTCCATATTTTCTCATATTTCTTTTTCTAGATGTTTGTTTGTCAAAGTAACCAACGATCCTATCTCCAAAACTCTCATATTTTGTTTTTTTGTTTGTTCTCCCATTCTATTTGCCTCTCTTTCGATGACCCAACTATGTCTCTCAAGCTAGAGGACTACACCGATATTTACAGTGTATTTCAGGCATTCCGGGTCAGGTCGATTCCTGTGCTGTTCGTCCCTTATTCGACATCAACCACGAGGTCATCTTTGATGTGAGGAAACACCAAGGTTCTCCGTAGGTAATTTGACAAAAGGTTTTTCTTTTTCTTTTTCTTGAATTTTTAGCTGCCATTATCATATTGGGTATGATCAAGTTTTCAAAATAGTTATTAGTTAGATATTTGATGAAATGCTCAGGAGAAATTTTGATTGACAATGTGAATTTGTTGTTGTTTTGTGATTGATTTTTTTGAATTGCAAACAATAAATTTTCATTCAAGTAGTGTTGATTACAACAAGTTCTTGCAGTGGAGTTTCAACAAGGGAGGTTAGTTTCTTAATTTTTAATTTGTTTGGTATTCTGTTTGTGTGCTAAAACATTGAGTTTGTAAGGAATTTCGACAACAAACAATTCCTGCAGTGGAGTTCCAATGAAGGACAGGGTAACCTTCTCCAAAGGAATGCTCTAACCGATTTTGTATTCTCATCCTTCCTTGATATCTCCACATTCATTTTGGTTTGGGTTTTCCATTCAATATTTCTCCCTTGATGTATCCCTCTGTTTCTACTATTTTGTCTTTTATTCAGTTTCTATTTCCCTCTCTTAGTTTGTCATTTCTGACATGTGTAGAAAGATAAAAAGCTGAGATCCCAACCTTAAAATCATTTATTTTTTTCCTCTTTTGCAGCATTAGTTATTTATTGTGAGTAGTTGCATTTGCTTTGCATTTGAATTGATAGCAGTATTTTTGCTTCTGATAAAGGTGAGAGTTGTTGTATTTTTCTTTTAAAACCAAATATCTATTGATATATATTATGATACTCTTGAATTTTCTCTCTGGAGCATGATCATATAACAATTACGAAGAGTTAGATTGGTTTGAAGGTTTATAGTCTGCTTATAATTAGCTACATGTGAAGTTCATTTACGATTTAACGGTTATAGATAGAACTAAAAAGAAAGTGAAATTAAATAGGTTATCTTCAGAATGACAAATCCATTGTTCATTATTGATTAGCATATACAATTTCTCCATACTTCTTTCCATTCTAATCCAAGATTTTTGCAGAAACATCTGAAAAAGGTAATGAACCAAATATTCTTTGTTCATCTTTCTACTTTCAGTTCTGTTTTCTTGATTATAGTACTTTACCACATCTTTTAATTTTTTTATCAGGTATTTTGGTTGAAAGCATGACTTTTGCAAGTTTCATTCTACATATACATAAAACCATGTCCCAAATATGATTTAATAATTATATCTTTGTTGTTATTGCCTTTCAGATATCAATTAATATTGTTTTGATCAGTTTCTATTCATTGGTGGGATCAAATTTGGTGAGATGGAGTGGTCAATTAAGTGAATTAAATAAGGTTATATAAGAAAAACTGACCATAATCAGTTGAGGGTGGACATCTAAAAGGGGCGGAGGGAGTAATAAAAATCCTCTGCCTCATTTTTTGTGTCTCATCCACCGAATAATGACACATGTTTTGTTCAGTTTTTAATGTTATTATATAATATATAATATAATACAAGGGGCATGTGATTTCCATCCATAGTATATAGTAATATACTCAAACTAAATTATAAAATGCCAAAAAAAATTATAAAATGACAAAAAAAAATTCAATAGTGCCACATAAGAGATTATGCTCTTCCGGCCAAAAAAAATCAAGAGATTATGCTCTATATAATTAATAAAATCCTATACATTCTAAAATAATTATGACTATTAATTTCAAAAAATAATTATGACTTTTCGTCAAAAAAAATTAATTATGACTTTTCTCCAAAAAAAACTAATAATTATGACTTACTATATTTTCCTCGAAATAAAATTATAACTTACTATGCAAATCTTAGTTATTACCATCTATAATACGGTACTAAACTTGAGGCTAATGTTATGTTTAAATTTTAGAAGATATTTTGATATGACTAATAGACATATCTTACTTACAAGTAATTGTATATACATGCGCTCTCCTTGCGTGACACGTGGCGGTCATTTGGGGCTTCATAAGATGAAAATTAGATATGAGTCCCACGGGCTGAATTAAAAGTCTCTTTCCCTGTTTATTTTATTTTCTACGTTTTTTCCCCTAATTTTGTAATTTTCTATTTTCAATTTTTGTCTTTCCACTTACTAGATAGATTCTTTGAATCTGAACTAAAATATTGATGAAAGCATTTAAAGATCGGGTTGAATTCGAAGAGATAAATTAGAATTAATTTTGAGTCTCTCCCATTTTCTCTTCCCTAGGGTGTGGGGTTTGGCTTTCTCTGTTTTCAGCAGGCCCTAGCACCGTGTTGAACCCTATTGTTTTTTATGATAACAAAATAAAACCAAGTATGTTAGCTAATATATTTACTTAGTGTGCAGTGAAGACTTTAACAGTAGAAAGGTTGAGCATTGTAGACTCTTAAAAAGAAAGCTTCATCATTGATACTAATGTAGAAATATGCCACAAAGCCTTAGGCGCATGAAGAGCTCAAAGTCTCAAGAAAAAACCACTTGAAGCAAAATTGGAGGGCAAAGTTCAGAATTAAAACTGAATAATCAAGCAAGCAGATTAGAAGAATACTAAAGTCAAGACAGAATTTTGAAGTTAGAAGAAAACTAGAAGATATTAGTGGGATTAATGATCTGGAGATTAAAGCGACTAGTAACTAGAAGACAAACAGTACGGACACGCTGAAGCGATCAACGTCATACGAACGCGTTAGAGCTGTTAACAGCTGGTGCGACTAAAAGACAAGAAAAATGGGAAAATGGTTTGAATTTCAAACCAAACGGCTAGTTCGCTAGAGAGAAGGATAAATACTCAAATCTAACCGTTTGAATTCAAGTTTTGAAGCATCATTGATGATCAAATCACTTACTCTCTCCAAAATTTCAAAATCCAATAAATCCAAGTCTTTCTCTCTTTACAATTTATTCCTTTTGCTTGGATATTTGTAATAGCACTTAAAAGTTTATTCCTTTAGATTGTTTTAGGCCTGGTTATGTGTATCTCGATCTTATAGGATCATTTTTTACACTCTTATACTCTGTTATTTGTATTTGTTCAAGTGTGGGTTTGCACTCGGTGGCAAAGCTTTGAGTGTGAAGCTTTGGGATTGTAAAAAGTGTTGTGAAGACCTAGTTAACTTCACTGTTTAGTGGATTTTAAAATCTTTGGTGTGGTATCCAAGGTAGAGGATGTAGGTGTGAAAGGCCGAACCTCTATAAATCGCCGTGTCTCCAATCTTCCATCCTTTCCTTCATCGTTTCAATTTTATCTTCTCTTACTCACTTTACTTTTCCACTATTCAGTTGTTAACGTCTTTATTTCAATCCTTTATACTTTCACTTGCTTCTTATTGCTGTTTATCTTTCTACTTTACATTAGTGACTTTAACTGCATACTCTAAACTAGTGTCTTTACTACGTTTTTCAGAGAAGCTAAAAATTTCGATTAAGTGCTATTCACCCCCCTCTAGCACATCTAAGTGGACCAACACACTGCCCCTTTCTTCTCCCCCTTCTTCCTTCCCTTTCCCCAACCCTTTTCTCTCCGTCTGTCTACTTTTCCCTCGGCTTACCTAAGCACAAGGTAACAGGAGGACTTTACCGCCGATCAAAGGTTGGAGAGAGATGAGAGAAAATTCGAGCAAAGGTTCTCTACAAATTAAATGGTTCTCCAAATTCGAGCAAAAGGTTCACCACCGATCAAATGGTCTGCAAAATAAAGGTTAGTTCTTTCTCCAAAACTTTTCATATTTCTTGGACCTTTAAACTTTAGTGACTTGATTAATTATTTAGATTTGATGATTATATGCCTAATTGATATCTTTCTTTTCGATCAGATCAATTGGTTTCATCTGGACTCAAGCTTTGATTTATTCATTGACAAAAGGTAAGGAGAAAACTAGAATATCAATTTATAGTATAAAATAGTTCCTCTATTGGTATTGGTAGAATTTTTTATTACTTAGAGCATTTGAAATTTTGTGGGTGTTTGAGTTTGTTCTGTTTAATGTTTTAATTTCTATGTTATGATGTAATTTCAATTTACAGGTAAAGGTGTTTAGTTTGGCTATTCGATTGTTAGAGAAGGGGAGATCGATCTGTTGACATTAAACAGGTTTTACCCATTTTTTTTCATCTTCCCTTGCTGTTTTTGCCCTTTTGTGTAGATTTTTTATAGTCATGTATTTTACTTTTTTTTTGTTTTTTGGTTGCAGGGGTTGTGCATTACATCCTTCTAAAATGGTTGATATCTGAAATTTTGTATAATTCTTTTAATTGTATTTATTTCTAATTTTTGAAAGCAGTTATACTTTTTTTAAAATGTATTGTAGTCACAATACAGCTAACCAAGGTGATTTTTAAGATACTCGCCAGAGAAGAGATGGAAGGTAAGAAGATTTTCAGTCTATTTTTCAAAGTTTCTTAGTCTTGATCTTTTTCATCTTCTTTCTTCTTCTATTCATCTTCTTTCAATACTTTTTTTATCTTCCTAACTTTTGTTAATTTGTTGACTGATAAAGGCTGAGAAAGGGGAGAGCAAGGAGATGTTGAAAGCTTTGTTTCTTGGCTTGATCCATATCGGGCTGAGAAAGAGAAGGTGGGTTCAAGCTTCAAATTCTCGGGAGATCTTCCGAATTCGTTTTTATATATATTTATGTTAAATTCCAACAATGAACTAGGTGGGAATAAATGAATGCTTTGAATGGTGATGAATCTACAGATCATAATACCATAAGATATGGAACTTTCAATTAAGGTAATTTCTATGAGAGTTTGATTTTTCACATGAAATTTTAGAAAGATAACTTCTGTTGTATATATTTTGCTCAACCAATGTTCTTTTCTTCTATTTTAGCAGGCTGCAGACATCAGGCCAGTTCAGGTAGTTATTGAGTTCGTCAAACTATGGCTCTGTTTGGCAGAGCTGTGAGATTTGTGTGGGGGAGATTGAAATGGGGAGATTAGTTACTGTACTTGTGAGATTAGAATTGTAGCTGTTAGAACTTAACAAGTGATAAGAAATGTATGTTTGGTGTGGTGGTGAGGTGAAAATGTAAAATGACCATTAAGGGTAATAGTACAAAAATATTATATACTTATAATATGTTATTATAAATTATATATATGCATATGTATGTATATATTTAATTATTAAAAAACACATTTTATATTAGTTAATTGTAATTTTCATTATTTATTTAAATTTGTATGTATTTATTTACTTCTTTATATTTATTTTAATTCATTTTTTATAAATTTCAAAAGTTTAGATATTATGAAAAATGATTTTTTTAGTGTTTATTGAAGTTAATTAATAATATAATAATATTTTTGCAGGTAAAAGTACCCGGGAGGTCCCTGTACTATACAAAATATTGATTTTGGTCCTTGTATTTTTTTTTCTACAAATTCGTCTCTCTACTATCAGTACCAATCATCCGAGGTCCCTCACGTTAGCGACCCGTCAAAGATCCGTCAAATATGCTGACGTGGCAGTAACACCGTCTATTTTGCTGACGTGGCAGGTGACACGTGGAATAAAAATTAAATATTTTTATTTTAATATATTTTATTTTATTAAAATTTATTTTTAAAAAATAAAAAAGAAATCTGGTTTTTTTCCCCACAAACACCAACAATATTTCTCTCTCCTCAATAAAAGATCAAACACCCATCTTTTTCATGAACCAAGAAGAACATTTTGAATGTTCTAACTCCAAAACCCAAAAGATGAGGTTTGTGTACTTTAAATTCCCTGCTCCTTCCTTCTGTCTCTCTCTAGCATTGGATTACTGGTTGCAGGGGGATTAACCTTTTGTTTTTCTCTTTTTATGTTTACTTTTGTTGTATCCAAACTGCAGATTGTACATATGCTACTCTAGATAACTATGAGCTAGACATACATGCTGATTATGATAATGAGACAGGAGAGCCTAATCATCATTGGGTAGATGAAGTGGTAGAGGTGCAATTGGTGCCTCTGATGCGAGTCCTAGCAACATGATTATCAGACCTCAACGAGAGGGAAAAGATCCCTCACTGTTGACAAGGTAATGCTTGTTATGCAATATGGGGAGCATATAATGGTTTGCTACTTTTATGTGTTCCTCCCCTCTTTTTCCTAATAGTTTTTTTTTTTTTTTTCGTCTTTTGTATAGTGAAGAGATTAAGATGCAGCTGCCTTGGCTAGACAAATTCGATCTAGAGGGTCGTTGGCTGAAATTGGTTTTGTTAGTGACCTGTGCAGGCATTTGAGGAAAAGTTTCCAAGCCACTCATGAATAAGTAGGAGAGCAGGAGTCAAACTTAAATATCTTGCTTCAAAATTCCATCGAAGGTTGCTTGCTGGAAATTGCAAAAGGGGTAACTTCAAAGTCCTCTTTTTGTACATTCTGGTGCTTTTTCTATATAATAATGCTTTTAATGTACTTTAATTTCCACTGGTTTTTACCAGATTGATGAGCACGATCCCTGTTTGACATGATGGCAATCTCACTGGAAAAGTTGCCATCCTCAGTAGTAGTTGCTCGTGCAACGATTGGGTCTTTGATGATCCTTGCTCATATGATTTCGTTAGCATTAGTCTCCTCTCGTACACAACAGGTAAGGTCGATATTTCACAAATTGTGAATCCAAAAGGTGGGTTTTGGAGTTAGAACATTCAAATGTTCTTCTTTTTTTTAAAGGAAAATATTGTAATTTTCATTTATATAAATGAAATTACAAAATAGTAATTAGAAATTACAATAGGTTGAAAAAAGTATTCATCCTTTGTGTTTAGATCTTGATCTCGCTTCACGACTCGAGTTATCTTGATGATTTGGAGTCTCAAACCTTCTTCATAAGTCTCTAACACGTGCAACACCTCTTCGCTCTCGTTTCTGTGTAATTTAATCAACAGAAAACTTTCAAAAGCGACATAAAGGTGAGTGATTCGAGAACCCCTTGATTAACCCGTAGATTTGAAAGCAAAATCATATCAAAACTAAGATGACCTCTCTTCAATCTATGTAAACTCGGAGACACACACTAACAGAGTGTGACTAACTAACTGACTCAAACTCAACAAACTAGACTCAAAAAACTCAACTAACCCAACAGATCTATAGATCTGGAGAGATTATTCTGAACAAAGAAAAGAAAACAATAAAATCAACCTCCTCCTCCCCTTGAATAATCAAAAGGAGGAGGAGTATACAAAAAAACTCGGAAGAAAACTCAAGAACTGGGGAGAGAAAAAGAGAGGGGGCGGCTTCAAAATGTTCTTCTTGGTTCATGAAAAAGATGGGTGTTTGATCTTTTATTGAGGAGAGAGAAATATTTTTGGTGTTTGTGGGGAAAAAATCAGATTTCTTTTTTTATTTTTTAAAAATAAATTTTAATAAAATAAAATATATTAAAATAAAAATATTTAATTTTTATTCCACGTGTCACCTGCCACGTCAGCAAAATAGACGGTGTTAGTGTCACGTCAGCATATTTGACGGATCTTTGACGGCTCGCTAGCGTGAGGGACCTCGGATGATTGGTTTTGATAGTAGAGGGACGAATTTGTAGGAAAAAAAAGTACAGGGACCAAAATCAACATTTTGTATAGTACAGGGACCTCCCGAGTACTTTTACCTATTTTTGTAATGATGATACAATTACTTATTTATTTACAGGGAAAAAAAAGGAATGGCATATGTGGAAAAAAAAAAATCCCACAGACCCAACGCCTCCAAAGCTCAAAATATCAGCAGTGCAAACAGTGCAAACTTATGCTTTTGGGGTAGTGAATCTGTTGCCACATAAGCAACTGCTCCATAAGCTAAAATACACCAAATAGGGCTTTTGTGGCTTTTTGCAAACGTGCAAAAAGCCACAACAAACAGACCCTATGCCTGCTACGTGTTTGTGCAATTAACTTACAATCTAATGTCTAAATCTGCAATTCACCAGGTGAATTGTATTTTCTAATTCAGGTTCTGTGATTCATGTTGACATATGAAGGGCTGAAACTACCAAATCTGTGAAGGAGATATCAGAAGTCATTAAAGCATAACCAAAGGGCGCTTAAAGATTGAAGAACAAAGTTAGCAAGTTGATTGAATTACTAAGGGTAGTCATGATGTTTTCAGATTTTGGGAAAGAGTTCCGCTCATCCAATTTTGAAAAGGTTCTTTCTCACTTTGTTTTGTTGTTCACCTATTCGCTTAATTTTTCATATGGAACTTGATCTCAGCAACATTATTATAGACCCATGCTTTTGACTAGCTGGCCAAAAAATTTACAATTTTTTGACCTGGCCCCATGTTAATCAACTGGAGAAAAAGCAAAGCATAAATGCTCTTATGGCCCCATGTTAACCCTAAACCCTTCCATGTTGATCTACAACAAGGCATATTTTGCCTAGCCATAGATGCTTTTGATGCATTTATTTAGTAGTTTTAATTGCTTTCATGTTTACATATGTCAAGTAGGAGATCAAGAAAAAATATATATGTTCTTGACAAATATTTCTTGCTTAATATACTCCATAGTTATTATTTTAGTATTATTTATGGAGAATGAGGAGGAATGATTGGCTATATATATAGACGATCATTTGATTGTTTTAGCTTTCAAGATAAGAGGATTATTTACTTCAAGTATTATTTATGGAAGAGGAGGAGTAATGATTGTCTATATATAAAGATAATCATTTGATGGTTTTAGCTTTTAAGATACAAGCATTATCGATTTTAATCAGTACTATTATTTTTGACCGAAGAAAAAAGCATAGAGAAACAATTTGCAAGATTACTTTATATACATTCTTTTACCTTGCACTAATACAATCCGTTGATATTATTTACAATGAAAAATTACTTTAAACTTTGATAATATGCAGAAACAGGCAAATAAGAGCATCCATCTTTGATGAAGTGTTGAATCAAATTGCGGAGGAAGTATACTTGCAATGGTTCCAATACCAGTATCAATTTTTGCTGGGATGTTGGTAAAGATGCCTGGAGATGAAGCTGTGCTTACCTCATGTCGTGCAACAAAAATATATGTAAATCTACAAATAAATGAAACTGCAATAATTCAAGAAAGGTAATTATATTTTCAATTCTAAATTCAGTACAAAAACAATATGAGAACTTTATTTTTCCCTGTCAATAATTTCTGGAAACGGGGATGAAGATGTTGAAGGACCCATGCAACTAATTCCCATGCAAAATTAGCCACTAGAGTCAATTAATTTGCAAAAGGAAATGATAAATTTGTTATATTTCACTATTGTATTAGTTTTCATATTCGCAATTAATGTTATATATCTTAATATGATAGAATCAAGTTTCAAGACTTTATATTATGAAGTCAATTAGTCTGAAGATTTTTCAAGTTTCAAGTGTATTTTCAATTGTAAGAACATGAAAATAGTTCTGTATATAAAGTTGATTACCTTTCAAACCAGATACTTATATTTTTGCTAGCAAATATGATCTTAACTTGATATATTCTATAAAACAATTCATAATTTTTGAATGGATTTATACACTGATCAGATATTTATGTCTTTGAATTAAACCAAAAATTTGAAACTTTTTTTTTTTGCAAATAATAAGACGATACTATCAAATTATAGAAAAGATTAATTAATACATTTGTATTTTCAAGAAATAATATATAGTTTCCTTTATTATCTCAAAAAAACAATGAAATGTAGTCTGTCAAACTTCACTTCCATGTATGAAAATAAAAATACAATGCAGACAACAAGACTATAAATTCATTCAGAAACTCAAGCAAAGATGAAAGCATTAAAAATTAGAGAATCCAAACATAACATATAACATTCTTTCATTTAAAAAAAAAAATCCCCCACAACGAAGCGCGTGCCAAGGATACGTATATGATTGGTAGACTCGTATAGAGGGTCCTATTTTATTTTATTTAACAATTTCTCGATATGACATGTGGTATTTGACTGAATTCTAACTTAAGGTTTGAAAATAAAGATCTTAAATTAAATGCAAAATATTCCAAGAAATCCCTATGATTGACTTATCTGATTTTTTTTTTTTTTAAAAAAGTTTAGGTGATGGGAGGCTGCCTCAGTACAGGGTCAGGGCATGCCACAAATCTCAAAGACGGCTTACAATGGTACTTAGTTACATATCATCCACTAATGAGAACCGTTGGCACGACTCGAACCTGACTTTTCTGGAAAAAAAAAACTATAATAAGATCGACTTATTTGATTTGACGATTTCATATATATTATTTCTCGGTCTCTACTCTTTATTGAATGAATTAATTAAAATTTATGTTTGATCAAATATGGTAATAATCAAACAAAACAATAGGAAAATACTTTTTAACCCTCTGGTTTTAAATCATTGATTTTAGAATATTAATTTTTTTTGAAAGAGTTTAATTAGAATATTATTGAAATACTAAGTTTTAAAAAATTATAGTAACTTTTTCTAATGACACGTATTACAATGGAAAATATTTTTTAATCCGTCTAATTTTACCACTAGTTATCCCGTTTAATAATTAAGATAACAAATTAGTTCTATGTTCAGCCCCTAACTATAAATAAAGAGGATTTGCAGGGTATATCCTTTGATTTTAGGATATTATTAAATAGGATTTTAGAAATTATTGTAACTCTTTTTTTTTTGATGAAAAAATTATTGTAATTTTGTCCAATGTCACGTCGGGACATTTCGCGGGTCAAATAGACAAGTAGTATAACATTACTCTATTATTACAATAAAATTAGACTGGGCAAGTAGCATTGCTAAAAAAAATAGTGGACGAGAAGGAATACTAATAGTGCCACCTATGATTTATAGGTGTTCGTAGATGGTCATGGTTAATAATTTATCAATATGGTAAGTGGTGTTTGACTGATTCTGAACTTTAGGTTTGCAATCAAGATCTTAAATTAAATGCAAAATATTCCCATGAAATCCCTATGATTTCTGATCAATGATTTTCTTCCTTTATAGTATTGCACAATTGTAATGTTGTTGCTTACAATTAAGTCGTATCAATTGCTTCCTCCAAGCCATTATAAAAACATCAGCTAATTAGTAATTAGGTACATTGCGCCCTAAGCCTTCTCTTAATTTCATTATTAGTCTTTCAATTCCTTGGGTTTTCTTTTCTTTGAAATAATGAATTATTTAATTTCCTATAGCTAACGCTAGGGTTGAAAAGAAAAACAATGGCGGCAGCGAGGGCTTATCTGCTTGTGTCTCTCTTTGTCTTTGCGTTTATTTTCCCTTCAATTATCTCTGGTAATTAATTTCTCTCCCAATCTCCACTTACATTGTTTTGTTCATCTGCTCAACTCATAATTCTTTTTTTTTTTTTCAATTAGTGGCTAACCTTAATAGCCCGAGACTAAAATCCCTTTCGAATGAAGAGTGTTTGCCCCTTGAGGACATTCTACAAAACTCGAACCTTAAATATCCTTGTATTTATATACCCCAAAGCATATATATATATATAGACAAACACACACACATATAGATGATCTAATGTAAAGATTTACATCATTTTTGGGTTTGCAGATGATATACCTACGAATCCATATCCCTATTGCTATGCAAAGTGTTCGAAATCATATGGAGAAGAGGAGTGCAAAATGGACTGCATCAAGAAAAAGTTCGTCGATGGGAAATGTCTAAAGAAGGATGCTCATCATCTTGAGCCCAGAACTTGTTGTTGCAATTGACTAAGTTGCTTATTTAATAAAGTCTCATGAGCCATTTTCTTAGCTAGCGAGGCTGTATTGATCCTGGTTATTGGTTCTGTTTTTTGTTTGATTGTTGATTGATCTGCTTTTCGTATCGATGTTGCTACGTGCTTTGGCTGAATTAGAATGAAAAATCCGAATTTCGATTACTTTTTCTTATTTATAATTAATTCCACAATTTAATTGTTCAATGGTTAAAATATATACTGAAGAGTGCAACGGCCTCAATCAATATTGAGAAGAAATTTTTGAAGAAAATCGAAAAAATATGGAGGTTTCACTATTTCGTAATTTTAATTAGTTACAAAATTCTTCACAAAACTGCTTATTTCTCCACAGTTCTTCTAACCCAATGCAAGATTGCCTAATTTCGAGCGTAGGATATAGAAATCAAGATAAAATGAAATGAAAGAATGTAATAAGAAAATGAAAATATTAATGGTTTTTTATATTGTCTAATGAGTAGTAAATAAATGGAAAAATTAAACCTTGAAACTCGTAAGAAATGGACCGATTATCCTTAGAATTTGCCAACTAAAGGTTATAACTGATAATTTTCAACAGTGCTTGAGGCTTAAGGAAAATTTAAGAGAGGAGGTAGAAGTGCTCTTGCTGCTGAAGCAATGGCTGTCAGAGAGGCTTTGCAATTAGCGGATAACAGGAAGTGGAATCAGGTAATCATTGAAACTGATTCTGCCAATGTTTATGCTGATATTGTTGGTAATAAATCTGTCTATGATTGGAGAATTCAGCCGATTGTGAGAGATATTAAGGATCTTATGAATAGAATGGCTTCGGTTAGAATTCAAGCTGTTAGAAGAACTGCTAATTTTGATGCAGATTGGTTTGCTAAGCAAGCTAAACAGGAGATGAATTTTGTGGACTACCGTCTTCATCGACCATCTTCTTTTGTTGGGGTGTGGTGCTGTGATGCTGTTGCTGCTCCCCCTTAGCTTTATTTTTTTTTTTTAGTCAAATAGGCATGTTGAACTGTGTTCCATGGTTCTATAGCTTTTTTGACTCTCTGAACTCATTGTATTAGTTTTGCAATATTAATAAGAATTCCTTGTTTTTGATGAAAAAAAAAACAGTATTTGTAAAAAAGGACAAATTAGCTCTTTTGGATAGAAATTGGTTCAATTTTGTTAACAATTAGATGGAAATTAGACAATTTTAGATACATAAAATTTTTCTCTCTCCTGATGAGAGTCTCTCTCTCATCTGTGTGAGTTTCTCTGAGGCTCTCTCAGATCTATCAGTTTTTTACTGATTCCTTCTCTTTTTTTGAGATTTCTTTAATTTTTCAGTCATTTTCTTCGTTTTCTTCTTGTTTCTTTGTTTTTCTTCTCCTTCTTTGAACCTAGTTCATGGTAATCCTTTTTTATTTATTTCCATTCATCGAGTCTAGATCTAGGTTTCTTTTGTGGGTGTCTTTTCGTTTTGATTTTCTTGCTCTCAGGATCTGTGGTTTGGAGTTTGTGATCGGTGCTCTGGTGAAGCTGTAGTGATCGGAGATCGTTGAGACTCGTAAAGTTTGGATCTAGTCTGGTTGGGATCTATATCAAGGAAGAAGGATCCATGAATCAAGCTTTGAGGCAAGGACCTTGGTCAATCATGGGATATAACGTCAATCTACAAATATGGGAGGTGAGTAAATATGTGGAAGAAATTGTTGTTGATTGGATTGAATTTTGGATCCAGATTTATAATTTGCCTATTGATATGCTTGCTAAGGAAAATTCTGAGAAAATAGGGATGTTTGAAGTTGATTGTGATAATTTTGGGCTTAAGTTGAGTAGAGGAATGGCAATTATTGATCTTTTCATGGATTTTTCTTCTATTTTCCTGGGGTTTCAGCTGGCTGTTCTGCAACAGCCACCTTTCAACCATGATCGGCCTTGGATGTTTTAGTCAAGGACAGAGGTCGACCTTGACTATTAGAGTGCTTAAAAAGTTTAATCTTCTCTTCGACCCCTTTATAGCTTTCCTTTCAGTAATACTTCTCAATAAGAATAGTGTAGTTAATGTTAGTAGTAGAGAGTTCTTTGGTTGTTTTGGTGATTCTGTATGGAGGTGGTGTGGTATCATACGTTTGGAAGCTTGGGACATGGTTAAGAGCTGCTTTGTTGCCAATATTTCAGGTTTTCAGGTGCTGGGATTTCTAGCTGCTATGTTTAAAGTTTGTAGGCTTAGTGAAGTGAGATTCATGGTGAAAATCCTGTTTGAAAGCACTGATGTTTCGCATAAATGGGCCATCCCACCTATAAGCTGGGCAAGAATAAATATAGGCAGTGGTTTTGACAAGGATGATGGAATTGCAGCTATCTCAGTGAATCTGAATACAGTGATGATCATGAAGTTTCTATTTAGTATTTTACTTTCCACTCTTTGCAGATTGAAGTTTCAACTGTTTCGAAGAAAAGCTATTATAGCGATAGACTGGGTTTCTTCCCATGTCAAAAAGGGAATGTGCCCTTCGGGTTGGGATCCTGATCCCCCATTTCCTTCCTGCTGGATGGCTTACCTGAAGCCTTTGAGATTTCTTTATGTGTTTCGTCTAGTTTGTTACCTCCTTTGCATCTCTGAGATTCATTTCTTTACATGTCTCTCCTTCAGGTGCAAAGGTGTTTATTTCTCCTTTCTGTTTGTTCATTCTGTTTGCTTGTCCACTGTTTCTGTTTCGTTTTGCTGTAATGGTTTTTTGAGTATTTAATACAATCAGTAGTATCTTTTATTGGCCAAAAAAAAAAGACAATTTTAGATGGATATTGATTTGATTTCGATAAATTTCGTCCCATTTCCATCCAATTGTGAAAGGAATTTAACCCATTTTCCTTCAAAAGGACTAATTTGTCCCCTTTTTACAAGTTCAGATGTGGAATTGGCAATTTTGATAGTTTAGGATTAATTTGTCCATGTCTTACTTCTTTATTACTTTCTCTTATTTACTTCCCAATTCAATTTTTCAAAAATGAACCTAAATATGAACTATAAATTATAATCATACTCTCAATCTGATGCTGAAGCATCCATTTACAGAATTCCAACATTGAATCCAAGATGAAAAGCTAGCAATGGCTTTCTGATCAAATTCATAAACAATTCAAATAGAAACTCCCAATTATTGAAACCAAAAGCAAACCTGCAAATTTCAAAAGTTTGCCATCAGATAAAAGCTGTGCAGCTCCTGATGAATCATGTGGACTGCTGTCCGATGGTTGCGGGGAAGGCACCTTAAAATCATGAGAGAAAGGAACAAATGGGAATGGTGGTGAAGCAACTGGGGAGGCTGATGCTGCAGAAGCTGTACTGTTAGAGCAAGTAGATGGCGTTTTGTTACTTCCTAGCAACTTTGCTGAACTCAAAACCCCATTGATGCCATGACAGCGAATGGAAGATCCCGCTGTGCAGATATTTGGGCTAATGATTTTGACATTGTTGAGGAAGAAACTCCTCCTGCCACCGCCATTCGAAATGTTGAGCATGTACTCAGGCTCTGAACTGGGAAGAATTGAACCTGTTGGAATATGTAGCAGATCCTCCAAGAACAAAGCAGAGGGGATTGTATGGCGATACAAGAAAGCAGAAACTTCAGATTCTGGAATTATCGTTTTCGATAACATCCTATCATTAGGCATCAAGAAAGTGACATTTCCCTGAAATTTGTGATCAAGCGGGAACATGTTGATCAGCATGACAAAAGCAAAGTAGTTAGCCTTCTGCATTTCTTCTGTGGCAACTCGGAGGTATTGATCGTCTGGAGGATTAATGTCTGTAGATGTTATTGATTGGAAGAGTGCCAGGAAAAGAACAACCAAGGGGATGATATAAGTTGCCATCGGCTTCTAGAGTTACGCAGCGATCAGCAGAGGAAATTTCTCTTTGGGTTTTTCTGCTGTTCTTATAAAGGGAGCAATGGTTAACTGAAGGTTAGCTTGAGCATGCTTTTCTGCTGCTTCAACCACTGACCTCACACTTCCTGCATGGCATTTTAGGAGTTTTCTAAGGGCTGGGGGTTAGGATTCAAACTGTAATATTTCATCATTCAATAAAAGCTAAAAGAATAATCACAAATTGATTGAATAAAATTTCTAAGGTGCTATTCATGAAAAGATTGAGGTCCTATTGAGTAATCCATGTAAACATCAGAGTAAGAACAAAAAAGTAGGGACAACCAGCTTCCCATTCAAGCTAAAATTTGCTGCAAGTTAATTTTGAAGTACATTCCCTTGGCATGTATTCTCAAAAAATGCCTAGTTCTTTTGCCAACATAATATGACTTGTACAAGAAAAAGAAGGAACAAATAAAGGAATATCTTTGAACTGATCCACCTGAAGATAAAAGAATGTCCTATCAAGGGAACTGGAATGAACCGCCAATTTGGTTAGTACCAGATGGGGGATTGATTGCGACCCAAAGGAGGGATATGGTGATGGCAACAAGACCTGACCATACAAAAACAATGGTAGGCGTCCTCCCTCTTCTTCCCATAAGCCCTTTTGCAAACGGATAGAGATGAGCCAAAACCCAGAAACTGAAGAAAACACCACCTAGTAGACGACTCCACTGTGGAATAACACTGTAAATCGTTCGACTAAACCCAACAGCTATTGCTATTAAGTTGACCATCATGATTGTGATTGGTGGTATCATCAGGGAAGTCCATTTGACAATGTATAGGTCGGCAAACTCATCATCCACATCATCTCCGCCTGATTTTGATGTCAAGGTGAAAGAAATCTCAATTCCGGCAATTACTTTCAACAAACCCTGAAGCACAGCAGCAAGATGTGCACTTGTGCCCCCAATCAACCAGAACTGCTCATTTCTCCACCATTCTTCTAACTCAATGCCAGACCACTTGATTTCGAGCACAGCCAGCAAACAAAGAGTCACTGTAATGATGAGGAGGTAAGTGAGGAAAGTGACGTTGAGGGTCTGCACAATGAACTGACCAGAGAACAGGGAAAGTGCTGGGAGGAAACAGTAGACAATCAGGAAAATGGAGGTGAATGGATAGATTCCAACATTAAGATATGCAATCCTCTGCAGCAACTTCATTTTTGTACTGGCAAGTAAGGCATTGTTGCGGGAGAAGAAAATCTCCACAGAACCGGTAGCCCATCGCAGGACTTGGTGAAGCCTATCAGTGAGATTGATCGGAGCAGTTCCACGGAAAGCATCACGCTTGGTCACACAATAAACAGATTTCCATCCTCGGTTGTGCATTCTATACCCGGTGACCACATCTTCAGTAACAGACCCATAAATCCACCCAACACGGCTTCCCCACTCAGTCTTGTCCTCATACCAGCAGGAAATGACACTTATGGCCTCTGCAACAGTTGAGGCATCAAGAAGTTCACGGGGAATGGTGAGAGCACCAGGTGGGCGACCATTCTTAACAGCTGGGTGATCTGCAAGGGGACGACCTTGAAACTCTGCCACTGGAATGGAATCAATAAGAAATGTTGAGTTCCCAAACCTCTTAGGGAGCAGAGAGAGGTTCATCTCCTCATCATCAGAATCACCCATTCTCAGAGCACGGTTTTCCTCTGGAGTGTGTGCCATTGAGGAATGCTTCTTATTACGACCAAAACAGCAACTGCAGCAACCAGGATGGTGCTCTTTTGATCGAGGTGGGTCAAAACCATAAAGAGCAATCCTTCGAAAGAGACATCCAGTTCCGACATAGACAGGGCCCATAAGACCGTCAAGGGCTCGCATGTTTACATCAAAGAAAACAGTATTGTGATTAGCATACCGATCGGAAGGGTCAATACCCTCAAATCTCTGAGGGAACTGGACATAACAAATGCGATCACCTCCTCGATCCATCATGAAGCACATGCCTTCCCTCATTGCCTGAGAGTTATAGATATAGTGATCACAGTCGAGGTTCAGGATGAAGGGGCCATTTGACATAATTGCAGAAGCCCGCACCAAGGCATTCATAGCACCTGCCTTCTTGTTGTGATCATAGCCTGGGCGCTTCTCACGAGAAACATAAACAAGCAACGGGAGACGGATATCAACATCAGTGAGGTCAATGAGCCTATCATCAGCCGTTCCATGTAAGGGATCATCACTAGGGGGTTTCAACATCACCTGTGCAATGAAAAATTAAGCTCGTTATTACCAATCCGAAGCACAAAAGTGGGTAAAATTATGTCCATGAAACCTACTTGCTGAAAATTGGTGGGTGAAAAAAAAAACAACAAAAAAAATCTTGTAATAACATAATACCTGAATGATACCAGCATGGTCACCTTTAGAGTGCTCAGGTGCTGGATTCAACCAAGTCCCTGGCCAATGAGTTCCATCAGCCATCCATGTTGCTTTTGGGACCTTCACAGTCTCTACAGGTTCATCTTCCCTGTTCTGTCTCTGAAGTTTCATCGCCTTGATTTCTTCCCTTGCATGATATGCATCAGACCTACGGCGGATGGAGTCCGGCAAACTATTGATACGGACCTTGAATTCATCATATTCACGTTTGACTCGTCGACGGTCCTTGACAAAATCTGGTTTGACTTTATTCTTGTAAGGATCCCTCTTCAGATTGAAGTAAGATTCCGGGTTCCTGGGTTCAATATCATGTTTACGGCAAAATGGAACCCACATATTAGCAAAGCTTGCTGCTTCCGCCATTGCCTCAAATGTTAAAAGCGCTCCTCCATCATCAGACACATAGCAAGCAAGTTTTTCAACAGGGTAATCTGCAGCTAGAATAGACAAGATAGTATTTGCAGTGACAAGAGGTGGTTCTTTCTCGGGATCTGCAGTAGAGACAAAGATATCTATGCCTGGAAGGTCAGATTTTCCAGTAGGGTTGTTAGGGCTTGGTGTTTCAAATTTGTCCTTCAACACATTAAGGTCTGTAGCACGATTGATTGGGCAAAGCTTGGGCAGCTGGTCAAGAAGCCATGAAAAAGCAAACCAAAGTTCACAAACCACAGACATTCCCCATAGCCAAACAGCATCATTGTTTGGATTTTTGACCCTCCAAGTCAAAAACAATGCAAGAACAACAACTCGCACAAAAATTAGAAGCCTGCAAGCAAATATGACATAGAAAGCAAAGTCAAGGGAATGATGATCAGAATTTTACCAACAACAATGACGTGATACATTATCAATGCTTCTAGGTAGAAAAGGAAGCAATCCAAGCCTTCTCAAACAAAATTAAGATGAACTACTCCGACAAGCAGGAAGAAGCATCCAATGAATCTACAAGTGGCCTGGGCTCTATTCTGTCTTTCTTAGAAGCATTACATGATTAGGCATATGTTGGAAAGTGAATATGTATTACTAACACACTTTTTAAGTTACAAACTCTTCAGCAGATGTATGTTAGTTTTCCTTTTTTCAATTATAAGCAACTTTATAATAAGAAAAGTAGAAAATAAAATAACATAATATTTTCACCAGAACATTTGACTCAGTCGTTCATGCATGATCCCCTGTCAAAACTCAAAAGGACATTGTTCAAATATCCCCCCTCCCTCAAATAAAATATATACATGCATAGATATATATTAACCACATACATCACCAGACCTTTGCAAATGCAGGTTTGAAGTTCTCTTAAAGGGGGGAAAAAAGGTTTGAAGGTGAGAGACAAATGGACATACACGTCATGTTCCTAGGCTAATTATGTTGTGCAATTATGTTAAGCTACTTTGCATATGTATGACATTTTGCAGGGCACTTCTCATTACCATCCTAGCTTGGGCAAAATGGAGCAAAACAGAACCTCAAACCTTGGGAAAGTATTTGCAATAATAAATATAGAACAGATCTAATATAGTAAACATTTTAGAAATAAAGACTATACCGATATGGGCTGAGAACAGCTGCTGGTATTTTTAATTTCCGAGTAAGTGGCCTCCATGGTTTGCTCATCAACTCGGTTGGCTCTGAAACTTCATCATCTTTCCCATTTCCTATATTGCCGTCCTTTGGCCATATAGCATTGCCATAACCATAAGTCCCTCTAGTCTCGAACAGCCAACGATTGTGATCAAAATCTCCTGTTTGACTCCTCATCAGCACTGACTTCGTTGACTTCATTAAAGACAACCTCCTCTCCATTTTGGACATTGTACCAGGTGGCGGAAGCGGAAGTGGCCTGGCATTATTATCCACAGCTGTTTCATCCAGATCCGTGTTCTTATATGGCTCCTTACAACCAGGGCAAATCGCACCCCCTGCTTTCACCGCATCAATGTAACAATCCCGACAAATTTTAAAATCACACTCGCAAGGGAGAATATCCACACCACGTTCATCACTCATCACCTTTGCATCACATCCTGGAACTGCACATGATGACCCTTTTGCACCAGCCATCTGTGGATGGTTTGCTTCAGACTCAATCACCTTGTCCATAAGATGAGCTCGAGTAACACTATTGAATCCACCAGTAAAAAGTGAATTCGACACATATTGCTCTTCAACCTTCTGAGAAATAGAAGGGTCCATGGGTTGGTTGTCAGGCGTAGGTGGTATATGCACTGTATAGTTCATGAAATCACTACTACCAAGCTCACTATCAAGATCATCCCTGGAATAGCTCACATAACGACCTGATGATGTTCTCCGGGCAAATGTCACACTTGGAGGCATTGGAGGTTTATGTGATTCTGCTGCATCAGAGGAAACCGATAAAGATGATCGGCTCCCTTTGAAAGACTTTGATGCCATTTTAGAGCACCCAATCCTTAGTAGATCCTGAATTTCCAAAATACAAGAAAGCATTATCAGTAAAAGCACCACTAGAGATTTTGCAATAGATAATTAAGGATTGCAAAAGAAATCATATATACCAAAAACTACAATCTGATCCTCTAATTGATTTCCATATCAATAGTCAGTCATGATTTGGATATTTCAACAGTAGATAGTAACGATATATAAATATCTCACTTTTAAGTACAATTTTAGTCAAGATATACAAATATAAATCAAAGAGCATACTAAACAATGACAGATCGTTACTAAACTGTTCCACAAGAATTTTAGCTGCTAAGAAAAAGTAACTACAACAAGGACTGGGCTCAGTTGAGCTAATCATTTTAACTAAGCACGACAATTCAAGAACTTTCCCCCGGTTTCCCACAGTTTCTCAGCAAGCAAACAAAAAGGAAAAAAATCGCATACGTTCTTCTTCACCGCTGAAAACATCTCACGTAAACCAAATCTACGCATAGTGAAAAGGAAGTAATGAAAGACAAATCAATATACCTCAAAACCAAATCTAAACAGCAACCTCCTCAAAAAATCCAAGCAACAGACTAACGAATAGCAAGAAGGGTACTTCTAAAGACCCAAATCAAAAAATAACTTTCACCCAAAACCTCATGTTTTCCCTCTCTTGCTCCCACATTTTCTCATCAACCAAACAACAGACCCCAAGAAAATAAATAAAAAAACAACAGAGACCCAATTCACTCCTTAGGAAGAAAAGATCAAACACGTTTAATCACAAAGAAAAAATCAGATCTTAGACTTAGTATTAGCAACACCATACATGATAAATAGCTCACCTTTTTTTTCCTTTCTGCCTACTTATAAAAAGAACTGAAGTACTCAAAAGAATTAATCTTTTAGATCCCTTTGTCCAAACTTGACAAAGCCGTATTTGAAAACCGAAAACCTCTTTAAAAAACTGAACAATTCAAACTCATATTCTTTGTTTCTTCCTTCGTTGGTCTCCACCAGTTGCCGACTAAAAACTTGTAAGCAAAAAAAAATATTGTTTACAGACTGAGTCGTGAGAAGCAAAAACTTGGAGCACTAAGACATCACGATTGGTAGACTTTATACTTAAAAATGTGACGTTTTTATTAAAAAGAATATAATAAAAACAGACAGAACATGTTTTTGCATATGGGTTTGGCTGAGTTGGGGAGGGTTTTGTAATTAAAAGAGAAGCTTCTTTGCAATGGGGTTTTTATGAGAAAGTGGTGAAGTGAAGGAGACGAGAACGTGTAAAAAAGATTGATTTGCTAACCTCTGAGTTGGTCTTTAGTTGGATCGCCGGCTACTACTAAAATATTGAAAGACCGGCTCTTCATCTTTCTTTGAGTGTGGGATTTAAATTTTGGATTTTTTTTCCTTTTTCATATTTATTTTTATTTCTTTTTTTGGGAGGGTTTTTGGAGTAGGTTTTAGTTTTAGGTGTAGGATTTGGACAAGGTGAGAAAAAAATGGGTTGCTTTGCTTTCTAATGACCAAAATGAGATGAAAAGGACTCATTAGTCATTATGATTAGTAGTTTTTTTTATGAAGTCTTATGGTTAGCTATTTTGATTAAATTAAGAGAGAAGGGTTTTATGGGGATTTTGGAGTACCAATGAGGAGATAAGATAAAGGGTATTGTTGGCAATTTGAGAAAACTGAAAATTTTTTCCTTTTTATTTTCTTTTCTTTTTTTGTTATTGAAAAGGTTTTGAATAATGTGAGATTACAATAGAAAGGTTCTTCATTCATGTGAGAAACTGACATTTTCATCACATACTTTGTTTGAATTTTTGTAATGAGGTGGAATTATCTTATCTTTTTCTGTTTGAAGATGAAAGGAAAATGAATGCTAAAAAGTGAACATAAAAATAAGAATAAAATAAATGCTAAAGGAAGGAGAAGATGAGCATGGGGATGGGCATGATTGAGATTCATAGGGAAATCAAATTGTACATGGAATCACCTTTTTTGGGCTATGATTCTTTGCTAAGAGAAAAATGACTTTTCTACATTGCAATTTGCAAACAATGAATGATGATGTTAAGATTCATGTGATCACAATGATGAATTATAATGTAAGGTTTAAGTGCATAATTCAATTTTTTTTTTTTGGCAATCGCATAATTCATTAAATTACTTGTAAGCAGTTCAACTCTTATATTCCTCTAAGTTTTTGAAATTTGACTCAATTATTACTATTTCATATTAAAAAAACATGTGAGGAGCCCTCCAAACCCAAATTGAGATTAACCCAAAAAGAGAGCTAAATTCTTATTTTGGCTATTACGTACCTTCCTGCTTCTCACTTTGATGAAAGTTATATGGTGGGACTGGGAATGCTTTTTCATCAATCATCAAGTAGAGTTAAATTGCCTTTCTATGTTTATTTCTTCAACCTGTTGATGATGCCATTTTCTTCTTCTTCCTTTTTTTTAAGAATCCAATAAATCATGAATGTAAAATAAAATGACCATTTTCTATGGTGTACATTTGATTTTTTTTTGGGTGACTAAGAGCATAAAAATGAAATTAAGGACCAGTACAATTATTAGGGAAACCAACTAACCTAGTATCAATCTCGAAACCCCTCAACAATACCCTTGGTGGTGGTTTCCCTCAAGATCAAAACAGTCATCAAGTTGACCATTTTACATTTGATTTTTTGAACTTCTATTTGATTGGACGATTTCATGTATATTGTTTTGTATTTTCTTAAAAGAAAAAGTTACTAATAATATTAAATGAAATAAATAATCTTTCCTCCATAAAAAAAGGTTACCATGACATTATTTACTTGACATGACGCAATTTTGATATTTTGACATTATTAACTACTAAAAACGGTTTTGAGCTATCCTGCTATATTTTTCATTTACCTTTTTGCTTCTTGCTATCATGTTTGCTTTGTTTTAAGTTCATATAATTGGTTATGGTACATAATTAGTTGCTTCCTTACAAAGGAGAGCATTTTGAATATACTTCACATGAAAAACCAACATCTCAGTTAAGCTTTTGCTTCCATTTTCTGGTATTTTCAGTATTTTTATAGCTTTTGGCAATAAAGGTATTTGTTGTTAGGTTGGTATTCTGGTCATCTGTTTAAACAATGCTAACAACTGCTTGCTCATCATAATTTGGTTCTTGTGACTTTTCAGGGTGAACACTCGTTCCAAAATTTCTCAAAGATCAATGTATGGAAGACGAATACCTGTAGACAAACTGCTAGAAATGCTTGTATGCCAAGAGGAGGAGTTAAACAACTAGATGAGCCATCAAGCTCTGAATTAGAGGAAAGTGACAAAGATGGCTACATGAACCTGACGAGACAATTAGAGTAGGAAAATGTAAGCTATATGAACAAAAAAATGTAATACTACTTTTCATATATTAATATAAATTTCAGTTTTGATATTTATTCTTATTCAATTCTTTTCTATATTAAATTTTAATTTATATATGAAATATCAATATAAAAATTATTACGCAACCAATCAAATATTGCTACGTAAAAGATTTCACAACCACAACCAAAACGATGTCATTGTGTAAGGGTTTTCGCAACGACATTTAATCGTTTTTAAATTATTTTGGCAACTACCTAGAGGTTGTTATGTAAGTGTTTTGGAAACGACTTTTAATCATTTTTAAAAGTTATTCGTAACCAATTAAAAGTGGTTGTGAAAATTATTACACAACCAATCAAATGTTGTTACGTAAAAGATTTCACAACCAAAACAACGTCGTTGCGTAAGGGTTTTCGCAACGACATTTAATCGTTTTTAAATTATTTTGGCAACTACCTAGAGGTCGTTATGTAAGTGTTTTGGAAACGATATTTAATCGTTTTTAAAAGTTATCCGTAACCAATTAAAGTGGTTGTAAAAAAAATTTTCGCAACCAAACAAGGTTGTTGCATAAAGGTTTTGGCAATGACTTTAGTCATCATTAAAACATAAAGGCAACGGCATTTTGTCGTTGTGAAAAAACTTTTACAACGAATACTTAAGTCATTGCGTTAGATCTTAAGTCGTTGTGTTAGATATTAAACAACGGAACCATACACAACCACCAAAAGTCGCTGTTAAAAACCTTTAGCAGCTCAAAAATGACTTTTCACAACGACATTTGTCATTGCTAAAAGCATGTTTTCTAGTAGTGTATGTTTTGTATTTTCTTAAAAGAAAAAGTTACTAATAATATTAAATGAAATAAATAATCTTTCCTCCATAAAAAAGGTTACCATGACATTATTTACTTGACATGACGCAATTTTGATATTTTTACTGTTTAATAGACATTTTTGCTCTTGAATTTGTAAAAAAAATGGATAAATTAACTCTTGAACTTTCAAAATTGCCAATTACACACCCGAAATTGTAAAAAAATAGACGACTTAGTGCTTTTGGGAAGAAATTGATTAAATTTCGTTAATAATTGGACGGAAATTAATCCTTATGGAAGAAAATTGGTATGACTTTGATATTTTAAGTCCAATTTCCATCCAATTATTAACGGAACTTAACAAATTTCCATCCAAAATGGTTAATTTGTCATTTTTTCACAAGTTCAGGTGTGCAATTGACAACTTTTGAAGTTTAAGGGCTAATTTGTTCTTTTCTTACAAGTTCAGTGGCCAAAATGTCTATTAAGCCCATGTTTTATAGACTTTATGTGGTAAGTTTTTTTTTTCAAATGTGGCAAGTTTTAAATTTTATACCATTTTTATTTTATAAATACAAATTAACCTTTTCCAAGTCGAGTTGTCCCATTATTGAGGTAAAATTTCAACAATGTTTTTTTTTTTAAAATTCACAACACTTGAATTCAAAAACTTATTTAAAGGAAATAAGTGTTGAAGCAACTAATTATTGGTATTTATTATTATATGTATTTTTGGTTGTAATTCATCAAATCAAACAGAATAAGAATAATTCTACAATACTTCCTCATTCCCTAAATAATTGTCACATTTTAGTCAATTAATCCCAAATTTTGACTAATAATTATAAAAAATTATATAGAAGTACATTTTCAAAAAAATATGTTTTGAAAAACTTAAAACTTGATTTAACCAAAACATATTTTTTAAAATTATATATATTTTTATAATCAGTTGTCAAAGTTTAGGATGTATTAACTAAAATGTGACAGTTATATAGAGAGGGAAGGAAGGAGTAACATTTTGATAAGATAGTAGCAATGTGATGTATTAATCACATACTCTTAACAAAGTATAGATATATAGAGTGTAGACACTTGTGTACCAAACCAAAATGTAAAATTTGTAAGCGATTAAGGTTGGTTGAGTCGGTAAGACTTTGGACTTCTATTTGAAATGTTTACGGTTTGAGTCTTGTCAATTGTCCTCGTTAATGGATAATCTATTAATATTAATATAAGCTGAGACTTGTCACTTGTGTTATACCCTGATTCTAGACTGAAACAGACTCCATTCACCTAGATTTTGTTTCTAAATTAAAGAAAAAATTTGTTTTAGATTTTTTATTTTGAAATTTCCCTAAATTTGTATTGTCACTTTTCATAGAGAATTATACATTCCTAAAAATAAAAATAAAAAATTAAAGAAGAAGGAGAATTTAATAAAAAAAATAAGAAATTAGAAAACGAAAGAAGTTGAAACTTGAAAGTTGAAACCGAGTATAAATGTAAAACGTGTTGACGTGGCAAATGCTAGTTGTTATTTTGCTGTATTCCTTTGTAAGATTTTCTAATCCTCTACGAACGTAAAAATAGAAAGTACCTACAATCGTTTCCTAACCTATAGAAAACTGCCAGTTGTCTCTTCAGTTTAAGACCTTCTTATGATTGGTCCTTTATTGGGGAAATGTATCCGCTGTCCATTCTTAGTTTGGACATTGGAGTTCCTACATTGCCCTTGCGTAATTATTTGGAGATTTAATCATGGATTTCCGAAACAACCATGGGGATATGACTTAAATTACAGAAGTGCCATCAAAATCTAAACGCGAAAAGAGCGGAATGATTATCGAGCGCCTGTCTGTCTCATTTCCATTTTCCTCTGTTCTAGATTTAAGGATATTCCTCCCAAGAATGTCAGATTCACATTCCATATAGCGCGTATCAACCACTTTCCTTAAGTTTTTTTTTTGGTGTGAAAAATTAAGTTTTAACTTTGGGGGTTGCTAAATAGCGCCATATTTTTGCTATTCACCGTCCCATTTTTTACACTTTTACACTTTGACCTTTGCCACATTTTCACTTTTGCCCTTAGCCACGCGGAGCCGTCCCACTAGGACGGCTCTGCCACGGCTAGCCGCCCCACTAGGACGGCAAGGATTTTTTTTTTAAATAGCTATTTTTTTTTAAAAAAAAAGGGTTTAGTATCGGTGCCGCCCCAGGGGGGCGGTCTATCCATGGTAGGGCCGCCCCAGGGAGGCGGCCTGGCCATGGTAGTGCCGCCCCAAGAGGGCGGCTTGGCCATGGCTCAGCCGCCCCAGGGGGACGGCCTAGCCATGGCAAGTCGTCCCCCTGATGCGGCATTACCGTGGCCAGGCCGCTCCAATTTTAGTCAAAAAAAATAAAAAAAAAACTTAGATTTACAAAATAAAACCATTTATTTCATAGAGATTTTCATACAAGTAAAGATTTTAGTTTGAAGTTTGTTTGAATGTTTTAAAAGATTTGGATTTAGAAAGTTGAAAAAATATGAACAAAGGGCAAAAGTGTAAAAAGTGGGGCGGTGAATAGCAAAAATAGGGCGGTGTTTAGCAATTCAGATTCCAATAATAACAGTGGGAAAAAAAAAGATTTAGCTAGAAGTAGATTTTGAATATATCCTTAATAAGTTAAATGTATTCGAATAGTTATGTTCAGTTTCACTAAAAAAAATTATGTTATGTTCAGGGAAGTCAATTGAGGTGCAATGATAGACACTTATTTACCTTAATTATTTATGCTTAACTTGTTGATTTTTAATGCCTATCTTGTTTCATTTCTACCTATTGCTTTATTTTTGTTTTATAGGTACTTTTGAAGATGCTTGTGTTGAAATAGGACAATTCAAGGTGATTTCGTGAAGTATTTGGAGAAGCTTTTTGGATCTTAGGTTTTGGAAACGGAGTGGACAACATCCTAGACGCGATGGAATTGCAAAACAAGTAAAGAAGCAAAGGATGAAGTTTCTGATGCTCCCCGTGAGTGGGGAGGCACCCATGTCGAACCTGTCAAGCTCCTGGATGCAAATAACTTTCTGAAGCTACCCGAGAGCGGGGAGGTACCCTTGCCGCGAACGGGAAGGTTCCTGACAAATTGCGATTTTTGGTAGATTTTCCTATTTTCAATGGGCTTTTCTCCAGATTTGATCCTAAATTAAATCCCACGACTTATGGGTTATATCTAGACCATAGTTAGCTATTTTCCTAGTTTTTTTAGGATTTCAAACTTATTTATTATTTATTTATTTATTTCCTAGTTATTTTAGGATTAGGTTTTAACCCCTATATAAAGAGAGCCTTTGTACACAATTCGACACAATCAATCTTTTCTATTATTCTCTTTTCTACTTTTCTTGTTCCTGATTTTCATCAATTATGAGATAAGTTTTTCTCTCCAATTCCTTGCTTAGACTTTTAGGTTGATTTGTGCAATTTATGTTCTTAACCTGATTATTATTTATCTTGGTATTTTATGATTTCAGATTTATTCTTTATGTTTTTATGATTTTAATTGATTTGGTGGCCAACTTATTAATTAGGGTTATAAATCTATTGCTAGTTGGAATTCTATACCGTTCGGTTAGGTTTTACATGGTAGCAACTAGTGAATGGGAGGGTTATCGGAAGATAGCTGGAACTCACTAGAAAATCATGAATGCAAATAATGCTTGCCCGTTTGGGGAGTGTTATTTGTGTAAGCTATAATTCACTATGCTTAATGTTGTTGAACTTTGAATTCTATTGTGTGTTTGCCATAGGGTTAGGACCTCAATTAGGTTAGTTAATAGCGTTCGTTTTAATTAGTATTGTGGTGAATTCATGGGATTAATTAGTGTTTGTTGTTAATCTACGCCTTCTATCTTGATGAATATGTTAATATCTTTTGTTTCAATGATCAGATCAACCTGAATAGTCGATGTTTGGGATTGGAGTATTTATTTATCTTGTTGCTTAATTTTATTATTTTCTTGTTTATTTAATTTTATTGCTCTTTTTATTTACAAAACCCCAAAAATTGTTAGTTTAAGGATTAACTAGAGTAAAGTAGTTTACACAACTCTCTGTGGCATCGACCTGAACTTACCATGTCTATAGGAAAGTTTAGTAATTTATTTTTGGTGGTAAACAACACCCATCATGCGAATTTAAGGACTAATTACTTGGATGATATTGAATAGTTCAAGGACTACTTAAAAAAATTTTTGGGTACATATGACTACTTAAATAGGAGTTTTTTTTGGGGGGTACATAGGACTACTTAATATTTAAGCCTATTCTGTAATATATGTCTGACGCCTACTTCAATGTATTCAAGTTTATTTGTCTTCCTTTTTTTTTTTGAAAAGTTTATGAGGTTTGTTAAACACCGGCCCCCTTTTTATAATTTTTGACACTTTCGCCCTTTGCTCCATTTTGTAACATTTCAAATCAAAGTTGTTAGTTTCGTACCGGATCATGTTTCGGTTTTCTTAAAAAGAATGGTACGTGCCGGTTTCGATGGTTTCGCCATATCGTTTTGGATTTTTCGGATTAGTATATATATAAAAAAATATTAAGATTTATATAATATACAAATTAATTATATGATATATAGAATTATATATTTAACATTTAACATTTATAATAACACTATCTAAGGTCTATTAAACTGTTTAAAGGCAAAGTTTCATGGAAGGAGATGGTTAAATCTTTCAGTTGATTTAGAAAGAAGAGTAAAATAATAGAAAAGTGGGGTAAATTGAGTATGTATGGTCCGAAATTAACAAAGTTCCACGTTTTCGCCGAAACCGACCGAAAAGCACCAGTACCACCGAAACGGTCTGAAATCACCGAAATTTAAACCGGTACGAAACAAATAGTCTACTGGTACCAGTTAAAAGGAAAACCGGCGCGTACCGGCCGAAAACCCCGGTACCGGTACGAAACTAACAACTTTGTTTCAATTCCTCTGAAATCTCTAAGCTAATTACTTACGTGAAACAAGCCGAGAACTGGAATTGAACAGAAAATTGTTAAAAAAAATCTCAGAGAACTGGATTGGGCGGCTAGCCATTGTCCATGCCGCCCACGCTGGGCGCAAGGCCATTTTTTTTAATATTAATTAGTTTATGATTAGTTTTAATTAGTTAATTAAAATTATTTAGTTTATTAGTTTATGTTTAAATAGTATTTAATTAGTTTATGATTAAAATGAAGGAAAATGAATTTGAAGATTTGTTAGAAATGAAATTTGAAGAAGTTTGAAGAAGTTGTTAGAAATAAGGTTTAGGGTTTGAAGGTTGAGAGTTTGAAGAAATTGTTAGAAAGTTCAAAATATGAACAAAGGGCAAAAGTGTAAAAAAAGTGGCGATATTTAATAAAAAGGGGTCGGTGTTTAGCAATCCAGAAAGTTTATTTGTCTTCCTAGTTCCTACCTCAAAAAAAAGTTTATTTGTCTTCCTATAGTTGAAAAAAAAAATCATAAAGTTTACACGTTCTCCTCCGCATCATACAAAAGATGCGTATATCCTTCTTTTCTGATCATGAAAAAAAAAGATTAAAAAAAAAGTAAAATTAAAGAAAGAAAATCTAATATGAAATTATATATGCACTATATACACACACATACAAATTATGCATGGCCTATGTTATTTTATATATGTATAATATATATATATATTAATGGAAAGATCTTTAATACTATAAATTCCAAAAATGGAAAGTGGCTTTGAGTATATAGGGAAAAATCCTTTTAGGCTTTTATTTTCAAGATTTACACATCACTTTTTTTATTACAAAAAATATATGAATTTTACACTTCTTTCATGTTTTTAGATGAAAAAAATAAACAAGTTGTCCAGCATATTAAATAGAGGACATCAAGTCATCAACATACACTTTTTTCTTGAATACATTCCCTAAAATTATGGTCCAACATTTCTAATTATATAAATATTAAACTTAAATTAATGGCTAGAAAGATTAATCTTTGACTTGAAAAAATTACGATTAATAGCATATATATATATCCTTTCTGAAAAAAAAATTCACACATTTTTTTAAAGAGTACAATACTACTACATGATTACATCTCATTACAACAAACTATGATAATAACAAATAACTAACTAAAACCAACATAAGCACTTAAGCTTTTGATTGGGATGAGTAGGTCAGTTCGGTTTCGGATTTGAAGTTCCCAAAACCGACTAATAATGATGGTTATTTTTTGGAACCATCAACTGACTGTTTAATGCTTGAAACCGTCTATACGGTTTAGGCAGTTATGTAGTCGTTTATGCGGTTTAGGCGATTTAAATCGTTTAATAATTATATAATTTATTATTATATATATCTAACATTATAATTATATATATATAATATATATTTAATTATATATATTAATATTCGGTCAGTTCGGGTCGATTACGGTTTTGTAATTTCAAATACCGACCGCTGACCGAATATCCATATGGTTTTGACGGTTCAAATCGCCTAGATCGTCGAAACCGATCAAATAGTTCGATGAGTGAAAAAAAACTGTCGGTTTCGGGCGGTCCGGACGGTTTGGACCGCCTAGTACTCACCCCTCATTGGTAAATATATGCTAAAGTTAATGGTTTCAGTTTTCAAGTCCCACTTTGTGTAAATTGCATGTGGATTTTGTGTCATCTTTTATGATACGAATCTAGTTGTATTAGATTCAAATCTACCCTTTGAATAGCCACCAAAGTCGACTTGAACTTCTACCACTCCTTGATGAGTAAAATCGATTATCTTCACAAAGCTTACTTCTTCTCTCGTCGGCCCTAAGTCTCCAATTAGACCTGCAATTGAACACCTAAGATCACAAAATTCACAAACAATTAAGCAATCACAACATAATTGTTTGCTAGGACTCTACAAGATTGAAGAACCCTAAGTTTGCTCAAACTAGAACAGTGAAGCCAAATAATCGATATGGGTATGTTTACAAGAGATATTGGTGCCCTTATATAGGCAAAAGATAACGCAAATCCTACTCCAAATACCCCTCAAAACCGACCTAGCATTCAATGCAAGGCTAAGGGCGGTTTACACATAAGAACAATCTAGAAACTATCCTAAAATACAATCAATAGGAAAAATAGATAAGGATTGGACTTAATTGAACAAGGCCCAACCCTAATCAAGGTCTAAACTATATAATTAACCAATCTAAGATAGAATTAAGGCCCATATGGCCGAATTACATAATGCAAGCCCTAAGGTTCAACGATTTCAAGTAGGGTGCATATCTTGGAATCGTTGGGAATATTCCTAGGTTTATCGACTTCAATGCTCTCCAATTGATTTTCAATGGGCTTCAAACCTTCAAGATGATGTCGAACAAGACTTGTTAAAGCATCTTTGAACTTCTTAGCCCTTACTCTAGTCATCGGACCTAAAGGCATCTTCAAAGGATCAAATGGCATCTTTATGGCTTCTCCATGGTGAATTGCGATTCCATCCTCTCCTTTAAGCTTGTCCATGCTTCTTTACACTCCTTGAGCATCCTTTCCATGATCTCCATGGTCTCCATTGTGTTCTTCAAGACCATGATAAGCCCTTGGCGCATCATCCCCTTTTCCTTGAAAAGGATTTGTCCTCAAATCTGCATCACTATCAAACAAGGATAAGTCTGAAACATTAAAAGTAGCACTTACATTGCCATATTCACTAGGAAGATCTAGCTTGTAGGCATTGTTGTTGATCCTCTCCAAGACTTGGAATGGACCATCTCCACGAGGTAAGAGCTTAGACTTTCTCTTTTCAGGGAACCTCTCCTTCCTTAGATGCAACCAAACCCAATCTCCAGGTTCAAAGATGATCTCCTTGCGCCCTTTGTTAGCAACCTTCATGTAGTGTTGTGTTTTCTTCTCAATTTGAGCTCTAACCTTAGCATGAAGATCCTTGACAAAATTGGTCTTTCTTTCACCATCCATGTCGACTTGCATACTAAAAGGTAAACTCAACAAATCCAATGGGGTTAAAGGATTAAAGCCATACATAGTTTCAAAAGGTGAATATCCAGTAGTGCTATGTATCCTTCTATTGTATGCAAATTCAACATGAGGTAGACAATCCTCCCAAGTTCTTAAGTTCTTCTTAATTAATGTCCTAAGCAAGGTTGACAAAGTTCTATTAATTACTTCAGTTTGGCCATCGGTCTGAGGATGACAAGTAGTTGAATATAACAACTTAGTTCCTAACTTAGCCCATAAAGTTCTCCAAAAGTGACTTAAGAACTTAGCATTTCTATCACTCACAATCGTCCTAAGCATTCCATGTAGTCTAACAATCTCTTTAAAGAACAAATTAGCTACATTAATGGCATCATCCGTTTTAGTGCATGCAATGAAGTGTGCCATCTTGGAAAACCTATCAACAACCACAAAGATAGAATCTTTACTTCTCTTAGAACGAGGTAAACCTAACACAAAATCCATGCTAATATGTGTCCATGGTTCATTAGGAATAGGCAAAGAAGTATACAATCCATGATGCTTAGATGTAGATTTAGCTTGCAAACAAACAATGCAACTAGAAACATGTTTTCCTACATCTTATCGCATCTTAGGCCAAAAGAAGTGTTCATGCAAATCTCATAAGTTCTATCAACTCCAAAGTGACCCATTAAACCCCCTTCATGCGATTCCCTCACAAGAACATAACGCAATGAGCAAGAAGGCACACACAATCTAGATTCTTTAAACAAAAATCCATCATGCTTATAATACTTTCCAAATCCATAATTTTCACATGCTTTAAAGATCTCACCAAAGTAAACATCACTAGCATACAATTCCTTAATAAACTCAAATCCAATAAACTTAGAATCAAGCATGGAAAGTAAGACATACATTCTTGATAGTGCATCGGCTACAACATTCTCCTTACCTTGTTTGTAGTGCACCACATAAGGAAAACTTTCAATGAACTCACTCCAATTAGCATGTCGTTTCTTCAACTTTTGTTGGTCTCTCAAGTACTTCAAGCTTTCATGATCCTTGTGAATCACAAACTCTTTAGGCCAAAGATAGTGTTGCCATGTTTGTAATGCCCTCACAAGAGCATACAACTCTTTGTCATAGGTTGGATAATTCAATACAGCCCCCGTTCAACTTCTCACTAAAATAAGCTACGGGCTTCTCTCCTTGCATCAAAACAACCCCAATTCCTACAAAATCACTCAAAAGAAACACAATGTTGCTTGGAGCTCTCTTTCCAAGTTGTTAGTAGCAACAAGTGTATTTTTAAGCAAAAACAAGATCAAAACAGAATTATCATTCAAAGCTTCTTTAATCTCACTCTTAGTAGCTAATATACACTCTTTAACAACTTTCTTAGAACTTGCATGCTTATCAACCAAAAAAGATTTGTTTTCAACGCAATTCACACTAGAACTATCATTCTTAGCCTTTTCTTGAGTCCTATATTCAGATTCCAATTTAGCAAAATTCTCTTTCAATTTCAATTGATCTTTTAAAGCTTCTTGAGGTGATAAAGGAATCAAAGTAATAGGATGCTTACCACAAACAAAAGAATACTTATTTGTCTCACCATCATGATGGACCTTGTTGTCATATTGCCATGGTCGACCAAGTAAAACATGGCATGCATGCATTGGAAGAACATCACATAGCACCTCATCCTTGTACCTGCCCAAAGACAGTGAAACTAAAACTTGTTTGTTAACCTTAATCTCCTCTCTATCATTGAACCATCCTAAAATATAAGGTTTAGGGTGTTTGGTAGTGGGCAACGACAACTCCTTCACTAAGTACACACTAGCTATGTTTGTACAACTTCTTCCATCAATGATCACACTACTAGGCTTCCCACACGCATACATCCTAGTATGAAACAAATTCTCCCTTTGATTGTGCACATCTCTTTTAACATAGACACTTAAAGTTCTTCTTGCTACTAAGTTCAAGAGTGCTAGTGTAGCACCATCATCATCATCCTCATCATCATGCGCAAATCCCCTTTCATCATCTCCATCACCACTAAATCCTAGAGCAAATTCTTCATCTTCACTCACTATCTCATCATGCTCATTAAGATACATAACCTTCTTGTTAACGCAATCCTTAGCATAGTGTCCAAATCCTTGACACTTAAAGCACTTAACATGAGCTTTAGAAGAAGAACTTGATGAAGACTTAGAATCGGATTTGGGGCTCACTCCCTTTTGCGCTACCTCCTTCTCCTTGTTGAAAGTTTTCTCATCTTTCTTAATTGGAGTTTTCCATGAGCTTGATGATGATGCAAAGCTCTTCTTAGTGCCATTCCTTTTAACTTGGCTCTCAGCCTTCAAAGCATGTTGAAGCAATTCCTCAACATCATAGTGTTGTTGCATCTGCACTATGTCATGTATATCTCTATTCAAACCCGCCATAAACCTAGCCATGGTGGCTTGTGGAGCTTCATCAACCTCGACCTTAGACATCAACAACATCATCTCTGAATAGTACTCATCAACACTCTTTGTTCCTTGCCTCAAAGATTGCAAGCTTTGATAAAGAGAATTGACATAAAAACTCGGAACAAATCTCTTCCTCATGAGACTCTTCAATTCCAACCAAGTTTCAATAGGTCTCTCCAAATTTCTTCTCCTTGATTGCACCAATTGGTTCCACCAATTCAAAGCATTCTCCGCAAACTCAAGGATAACAATTTGCACCTTCTTAGATTCGGCATAGGGATGATAATCAAAACGCATGTCCAATTTTGACTCCCACTCCAAGTAATCCGCCGGTGACCCTCTCCCATAGAATTTAGGGATTTTGTATTTGATGTTGTCTTTAGACTCCTCTCTTTCAACCCCTCTTCTAGGCCGTAAATTGTCATTGATGGCTTGACCTCCAAGCTCTTGTTGCCTCAATCTCTCCATAGGATCCATTCTCCTAACAACTTGCCTTTGAGCTTGTTGTCGATCTCCTTGATCATTAGGTTGTGCGGCATTAGCTCCTTGTTGAGCTTGTTGATTTCGATTTTCTAAGGCATCCAATCTAGTAGTCACGGTGCCAAGTTGTTGGATTATTTGTTGTAACAAGCCATTCGTATTTACTTCTTGATTTTGCTCTTCTTGTCTATCTCCCATTGTACCTACACAAAGAACAAAGATTAGTAGTAAAAATTCCTCACAAGTGTGTGTGTGTGTCTATACCTTTGTGCTCTCGTGTTTGCACTCAACCTATGGATTGGCGGTCCACTACTCTCTTAATGATCTCACAAGATTATGCCTTTTACTAGCTTCAATAGGCCTAATAAGAGCAACTCGTTAGAGAACTCCTTTCTTCTCGTGACCTACTTGAGGAACAAACAATTAGTAGCAAAATTTTTGTGAATCAAAGGAAAGTGATCTAAACCAAAACCAAACCACTTATGCAGGTCTTTATGTCGAATTTTCCTTCTCCAAATTTGCTGCACAAAAATTCAATTCAAGCACAAATCAAACAATTCAAATCGATTAGAAAACCCTAGTACCACTTGAATCCAATTGTGTACCACTTGTCTCCAATAGGGTTTTAACCTGAAATTCTTCAAATTAAACTTCAATTTACAGCAAAAGCAACCCAAGAATCTCAATCACACAATCAATTAGGGTTAATTGCAACCAATTGAATCAATTGCACAATAAGAAAACCCTAATCCCCAAATTCCCAATTCAAAACCCTAGTTTCTGCAAAAAGTCGATAACACTACAGATTTTTTTTTTATTTTTTTCAATATTTTTCCCAGAAAGATCACAGTAAAAGAAGTCTATAGCTCAAATTTCAAAGCTTTCCGAGCTCAAACGAATCTAGAACAAAAATCACAAGTTTTTGGTCGAATTTTTTTTTATTTTTTTTTATTTTTCGATATAACTACTAGCTATAAGGACCTCAAATCTGAAATTTCAAAGCAAACGGAGTTAAGATGAATCCACAATGATTTTTTTGAAGTTTCTGAATTTTTTAACAATATGGTGCGATAAGAACAAGATGAACTTTGATGGATGAAAACTTGATGAATGATGAATATAGAAGGATAGATTTACCGATTGAAGATGACAACCTATGCTCTGATTACCAATTGATACGAATCTAGTTGTGTTAGATTCAAATCTACCCTTTGAATAGCCACCAAAGTCGACTTGAACTACTACCACTCCTTTACGATGATCTTCACAAAGCTTACTTCTTCTCTCGTCGGCTCTAAGTCTCCAATTATACCTGCAATTGAACACCTAAGATCACAAGATTCACAAACAATTAAGCAATCCCAACCTAATTGTTTACTAGGACTCTACAAGATTGAAGAACCCTAAGTTTGCTCAAACTAGAATAATGAAGCCAAATAATCGATATGGGTGAATAAATCTCTCAATTTTATTGATAACTTGACTTATGTTTATAAGATATATTGGTGCCCTTATATAGGCAAAAGATAACGCAAATCCTACTCCAAATATCCCTCAAAATCAACCTAGCATTCAATGCAAGGCTAAGGGCGGTTTACACATAAGAACAATCTAGAAACTATCCTAAAATACAATCAATAGGAAAAATAGATAAGGATTGGACTTAATTGAACAAGGCTCAACCCTAATCAAGGTCTAAACTATATAATTAACTAATCTAAGATAGAATTAAGACTCATATGGCCGAATTACACAATGCAAGCCCTAGGGTTCAACGATTTCAAGTAGGGTGCATATCATGGAATCGTTGGGAATATTCCTAGGTTTATCGACTTCAATGCTCTCCAATTGATCTTCAATGGACTCCAAACCTTCAAGATGATGTCGAACAAGACTTGTTAAAACATATTTGAACTTCTTAGCCCTTACTCTAGTCATTAGACCTAAAGACATCTTCAAAGGATCAAATGGCATCTCCATGGTGAATTGCGATTCCATCCTCTCCTTTAAGCTTGTCCATGTGTGTGTGTGTGTGTGTGTGTGTGTGTGTGTGTGTGTGTGTGTGTGTGTGGCATTGTTAGTTTATGAAAAAAAAGTAGCGATTTATGTTTGTGAATTCTCATTGGAATAATTAAGTGTATAGGGAGATATATTTGATTGCAATGAAATTTTGCTTAAAAAAACATTAAACTAAATGAATATAAAGTTGGACAAAACCCACATACCATGGGACCTGAACGGCTAAACGCCTGACGCCAAGACCTCACCATTTAGACACGGTGTTCCTCACCAATTTAGCTATAACAACTTTTTTTGTTTCCCATTCGATATCCAGAGTTTTGCTTTGACAGTCTGATTAATATGAATTTAACCCGGGTCGCTCACCACCTGAGTTTGGTAGGTTAGTCTACCAATGGGGGTGGATGCGTACGCAAGATCTCAAACATGAGACATATTTAAGCTAAAACAAACCGCTTACCACTTGATCTAACCCAACATGGTAGCTATAACAACTTTGGTGCTACTTTCACCCGGCTTAATTTACACAATACATCCTTTTTATTAATAATTATGGAGTAACCGTTAAATTTAATAATGTATTTGTACATATTATACACAAAATTTCAAGCCAATTTGATTTGTTCATTTCTATCAAAATTCAAACCTTTTGGAAGAGCACTATGTACGAAATTACAAACACTTCAACATTTTTAATTAAATTGAAATATGACATACAGTATTCACATTTTTTTTCTAAACATTATTTACGTGAATTTTTTTGGCATTATTTACGTGATTAGAGTTTAAAAGTTCTATCATCTTCAAATAAAAAAGTTTAAAGTTCAACAATCCAATTAACCAAATATAAATCTTACAAGACGGCCAAAAAATATAAATCTTACAAAATGATAATATAAAAAGGTATTAAATGAGTGTTATCATACTTAAAAAAAAAGGAGAAGTAGAAGAAGAAGAAGAAGAAAAAGAAAAAATAAAGGAAAAGTAAAGGAGGAGAAGTAGAAAGTTTACATACTTCCCCTACAATCTACATACATATTTTTTTTCTTTTTGGCAGAAAATCTACATATCTATACTATATATAAAAGTACAAGTTATAAGAAACTTTTTAATCGACTATTATATCTTTATTTTTCTAATTGAATCGACCATTATACCCTTATTATTCAAACATATTTCTTAAATGCCATTACTTAACTATTATAGTTTTATTCTACTAAAAACTCTATTTTTATTCAATTAAATCTAATATCTTTATAATTGCTTTATTTTTTTACTATTTTTATTTTCAAAATATACAGTTTTATTCTACTAAAAACACTATTTTCATTTAAATAAATTCAATATTTTATTATCTCAAAAAAATCAATATTTTATTTTACTCAACTAAAAACTCTATTTTTATTTTTCTGTAAAAAAACTCTATTTTTATTTAATTAAATCTAATATCCTTATAACTATTTTGTTGTTATCATTTTACTATTTTAATTAAGAAACTTAGACATATTAGAACTTTTAAAATATATTCTTTTACAATTTTTTTTAAAAATAAACTTTTACAATTATTCTACTAAAACTCTATCTTTTACAATTATTCTACTAAAAACTCTATTTTTATTCGATTAAATTGAATATTTTTAATAAATATTTTATTTTTACCATTTTACTTTTAAAATATTGGAGATTTTTTTGGTAGTTATGGATCCATTTCAATTATAATATGAGCTGATAAAAGTATTATTATCAAGTTTAAAAGTTAAAATAAATTGGCTAATCATTAACTATTCAAATTTTTTTAACAAATTAAGTTAAAAATTTATTTAAAATCTAATTATTGTGATTCACTTTGTTTTTCTATTTTTGTAGCGTGTATTGGTAGGTTAAATATGGTTCTAAGTCAAATGAATCAGGTAATTTTCTCGAGTCATTCGGGTTTTGGCTCATTTAGGTTCAGGTCTACTAAGTCTAATTGGGTTAGGCGGATTCGAGTTTTGACCTCAGGTCAATCGGGTTCCGGATCATCCGGGTTTTGGATTTTTCAGATTTAGATTCAGCTCAATTTGGTCAGCGTTAAATTTTTTTTTTTGCACCAAAAAAACATAATTTTTTAATGTTTAATTCTTAATTTTATTTAATATATTTATTATTCGATTTTATTTTACAATCCACCACTGGTGAAGTTTAGCAAACTGCATATACAATTTGTCGTGTCTGAATAGGTTGGGTCTGGGTCGTTTACTTTTTTCATCAAATCGAATTATGTCGGATTGGACAAGTTATCAGGTTCGGCTTAGATTTGACAGCTCTACATATATAATTAATTTCAATCATTATTTTAATTTTCATTTAATTTAAATACGAGTATTACGTGCAACGCACGTGGAAGTAAATACTAGTACATACTTAAAAGTTAAACTGGATTGCTAAATACCGCCCTATTTTTGCTATTCACCGCCCCATTTTTTACGCTTTTTTACGCTTTTGCCCTTTGCTTCATTTTCTAATCTTGAAACTATACCGTTAACATGTTGTATTTTGATGACGATTTAAGAAAAATGAATGATAACGTGTCGTATTTTGATGACGATTTCAGAAAAATGCAATTTTTGACGAAATTTAGGACTGATGACCCGTGCCGTCCCAAGAGGGCAGCTTCACCATGGGCAGACCGCCCCACTAGGGCGGCTTCACCATGAAAAGGCCGCCCCATCGGGGCGGCTTAACCAGGGCAGGCCGCCCCGGTGGGGGTGGCTCGGCTATTTTTTTTAAAAAAATAATTATTATTTAAAAAAAAAATTGGTCTAGCCGCCCCACCGGGGCGGCCTGCCCATGGTGAAGCCGCCCCCGTGGGGAGGCTCCACCGTGGCTGAGCCGTCCTAGTGGGGAAGCTCAGTGTAAAAGTGTAAAAAGTGCAAAGGGTAAAGGGCAAAAGTGTAAAAAATGGGACGATATTTAGCAAAACTAGGACGGTATTTAGCAAATTTTTTTTTTTTTTTCGCTTAGTCCTGCTGCTAATTCAGAGAAGCAAGCAGGCTGCCATCAGTTTGAGTTTAGGCTATTCTGTTCTCATTTTCATTAATCATATATGGAGTAATAGTTGTTATGGGAGTATATCACAAAATCAACTCTATTTACATTTCTTATTTCCAAGATTCTTTCTTTTATGGTACAAACTATGAATTTTATACATTTTTTTTAATTACAGATCTGATTCCTCCTTTTTATAATATATATGAGCATATAAAGTCATAAATAGATATATAGAATATTATAAATATACTGACCCGAGTTTTTTTTTTTTGATCCAAGTATACTAACCTAGATTGAAAACATACAACCCGCGCCAAATCTAGTCTGTTTATCAAGGAGATATATCTATTAAAAATCTAAATTTGTATCTAAAATCAGAAAATATGAACATTAATTACAATTTTTGAAGTTTTTTTTTTTGAAAAACAATTTTTAAAGTTTTAATTAAGTTCTTTTGGGCCGAAAGTTTTATAAGGCACATATGCTTAATGGATTTTTATCTGTATAAACATATTTGAATGGTGGATATTAGATGTCCAATATTCAAAATTGTCTAAATTCATCACAAATAGCCATTTTATTATTTAAATTCATCTCGCATCTATTTATCACTATTCAAATCCACTATAACAGGTTTAGATGGATCGGATAACTACCTGCTACTATTCCTCTTTCCTCTAAAAAGAAGCAGGAGCCAGGATGTTAATCCACTCCTTTGATGAAGAGGAAGGACTACAAGCGCAACATCTAGCTAGACAATATAATGGAGCTGCTCCAAACCCCTGCATGGATTTCACAAGTAGCAGTCCCTCACGGTCGCATCTAGATTTGAAACAAACCCATACACCCATTTACCATTAGCCATCACTGTTTTGGGTCGGATCTAGTTTCTTAATTGATGCTACTATCTATTTTAATAATAGTTTTAATTTTAATTGTACTACTTTCCCCATTTAAGGGGGAAAAAAAACTAGGTTCTAGTACTAGTTACGTTTTAGGTTAGATCTTTAGGCATATGCAGATATATATGCTTCATCATCAATTCATGTGCTTTCTTTAATTTTTTTTTAAAAAAATTATTCCCAACTTCTATGATTGACTAATTTAACTTGGAATCCTAAAATAATCAAAACCCAGAAAGAAAGTTAGAAATCAGCCCTTCACTTCAACATGATAGAGGGCAGGCTGCCATGTTTACAAGAAAAAACGAATCAGTACAGTTTCTAAGGATGAATGTCAAGTTAATTTTATGATATTTTTTTGAATAATTCAAGGCCCAATGGGTCCATATTCCACTTCATGCCTCAACACCATCATTTTTTTTTTTGCTTCTATTGTTTCAATTTTCAATTCTCATTTGAATATTTTCATGTTTTACATTTTTCCTTCGGTATCAATTCCTAGTTTCTTATGGTAAAAAAATTAATTAAGATACATCAGTTCGAAATAACCACCTAAAAGAGAATATAAATCCTTAATAATTATGTGAGACAAAACTAAATAAGAGATATTAATTGCTTTAGGTAGAGAAATTATTAATGCAGATAATATAATTCATTAGGTCCTATTGAGTAATCCATGTAATAATATATCATATAGTGAGAAGAAAATAGCAGGGAAACCAATTTCAATTATATGGATCCATTCCAAGCTAAAAACTGCTGAAAGTTTCTTGGATTTGAAACACTAAAAAACTAGTTTTTCATGTAAAAGGAAAAACAAGTGCAGAGAATATGAAGAACAGAGAAGGAAAAATGTAGAAATAAAGAAACATGTGAAGCCGGTATACCAGCTTAATTCATTGCTTTCATGATACAGATGGCTTAGAGACCAGCTTTATTAAACATCAAGTTCCAATAAAGCAAAGTTTTAGTAAAAGTTACACCATTAAGCAAACTATACTTCATATCAGCAACTTGCAAAGCAGAAGCTCAAGGAGAGTTGCTTCACTTCAGCTGCAACTTTGCACATCAGTGTAATTGATGTTCTGCATATATTAAACCAACCTTGAACCTTCAAAAAAAAATGATATCGAAAATGGTTCGTTAGCTTGTAAAAAAAGAATGAAATGAACAAATTATAAAGGAAGATTAACTGAATCACCTGAGCGAATAGAGCTGCTTATTTAGGGATCTTGAGTGAGTGTGAGCCTCCAAGTTGGATAGCACCAAATGGGGGATTGATGGCCACATAAAGGAGCGAAATGACAAGGGCAATAAGACCATACCACAGAAAAACTATGGTAGATACCCTTCTTCCCATAACCCCTTGAACAAAAGGATAGAGATGAGCAAAAACCCATACCGAAGAAAACACCCCCAAGCAAATGACTCCATTGCGGAATAACACTGTAAATTGCTCGACCAATTCCCACTGGTATTGTGATCAAGTTAACTATCAGGATTGTGATGGATGTTATCATCAGAGGAGTCCATTTCACAATGTAAAGATCAGCAAACTCGTCGTCGTCGTCGTCATCATCATCATCATCTGCGGATTTTGCTGTCACATTGAAAGAAATATCAATTCCTGCAACCGCATTCATCACACCATGAAGCACAGCAATTAGATGGGAACTTGTGCCACTAATCAACCAAAACTGCTCATTTTTCCACAATGCGTCCAACTCAATGCCAGACCACTTGATTTCGAGCAATGATAGTGCAAAATGAGTGGCTGTAACGATGAGGACGTAAGTAAGGTAAGTGACATTGAGGGTGTGGACAATGAACTGACCAGAGAGTAAGGAAATTGCAGGGAGCAAACAGTAGACAACAAGGAAAAGTGAAGTGAAGGGATAGGTTCCGAGTTCCGACATTAAGATATGCAATCCTCTGTAACAATTTCATTCTTGGACTGGCGAATAAGGCATTGTTGCGGGAAAAGAAAATCTCAATGGAACCAGTAGCCCAACAAAGGACTTGTTGAAGTCTGTCAGTGAGATTGATTGGCGCAGTTCCACGGAAAGCATCACGTTTGGTCACACAGTAAACTGATTTCCAGCCTCTATTATGCATTTTATAGCCAGAGACAACATCTTCAGTAATAGAACCATAAACCCACCCAACATAGATTTCCCCACTGAGTCTTATCCTCAAACCAGCAGGAAATGACATTGATTGCCGCATCAAGAGTTTTCTCATCATAAATTTTACGAGGATGTGTGAGATCGCCACGTGACCGCCCATTCTTTACAATGGGTGATCTCCAAGGGGAAGGCCTTGGTCTTCCGCTACTTTGATCGAGTTAACGAGTAATTCTGATTCCCCAAACCATTCAGGAAACTGGGACTCGCTTATCTCATTCTCCTCCTCATCATCAGAATCGACCAGTGTGAAAGCACGTTTGTCTTTTATCCTGTGGACTGTAATGCTTCCTCTTATTACGACCAAAAAGGCAGAATCCATAAGGGTAGTCTTTCCATCGTGGCGGTTCAAAGCCATACAAAGCAACCCTTCGGAACAGACATCCAGTTCCGACATAGAAAGGACCCATGAGACCATCAAGGGCTCGCATGGTGACATCAAAGAAAACAATGTTTTTATTGGCATATCGATCACAAGGGTCAATTCCTTCGAATCTCTGAGGGAACTGGACATAGCAAATCCTGTCTCCGCCTCGATCCATCATGAAGCAGATGCCTTCCCTCATTGCTTGAGAGTTGTACACATAGTGATCACAATCAAGGTTCAAGATGAGGGGGCCATTGGACATAACTGCAGATGCCCGAACCAACGCATTCATGGAACCTGCCTTCTTGTTATGATCATAGCCTGGTCTCTTCTCACGAGAAACATAAACAAGCAATGGGAGATCAGCTAGATCGATTATTTCATTATCATCAGCAAGATAAATTCGGTTATTAGCGTTTCCGTATAATGGATCATCACTTGGAGGTTTTAGAATCACCTGTGTGTGATGAAGAATTAAGCTCATTAATGCAAAATTATGTTCATACATTAATCGACTAGCTGGAAAACTTGTGAATGAAACAAAAAAAAAAAATCTTATAATTATAACATATATATACCTGAGTTATACCATCATGGTCACCCTTATTGTGGTGGTCAGATTTTGAATTCAACCAAGTCCTAGGCCAAGAATGTCCATCAGCCATTGCTTCTTCCCCATTAGGTTTAGACCTTTCCGCGATGGATTTTGGTAAACCATTGATACGGACCTTGAAACGTTCATAAGCACGTTTAACTTTGTCACGGTCATCAACAAAATCTTCGTTTTTTTTGTTCTTGAAATGATTCTTCTTCTTCTGATCAAAGTAAGATTCTGGGTTTCTGAGTTCAATATCATGTTTACGGTAAAATGGAACCCATATACTAGCAAAATTGGCTGCTTCCGCCATTGCCTCGAACGTAAAAAGTGATCCTCCATCATCAGAAACATAGCAAGCAAGTTTCTCAACAGGGTAATCTGCAGCTAAAATTGACAAAACAGTGTTTGCAGTGACAAGAGGTGGTTCTTTTGTTGGATCTGCAGTGCTAACAAAGACATCTATGCCTGGAAGGTCAGATTTTGCATAAGGGTCATCGAATTTTCCTTTAATAAATTAAGGTCTGTAGAACGATTGATAGGAGAGAGCTTGGGTTTGGTCGAGGAGCCATGAAAAAGCAAACCAGATTTCACAAGTTACAGACATTCCCCATAGCCAAATTGCTTCGTGGTTTGGATGGCTGAGCCTCCATGCCAAAAGCATTACAATAACAGCAAGTCGCATAAAGATTATAACGCTGCAAGCATAAAGGACACATAAATCTCAACAAAGTTAAGTGTTATTGATCATACTTGATGTTATACCAACATCAAAGGCATGATGCATACGAAATACTCTTCTGAGTAGAAAAGAAAACGATCTATCCATCCATGTCTTCTCATGCATGATTAACATATTTATCATATCTTCCTATAGACTTATTATTATTAATTTTCTAGATCGTACAATATTTAGATCTCATTACTTACAATCATCGGATATTTCTATGTATGCCCAAAACATTGAGATGAGAAATGATCAAATAAATTATGATAATAATTAATTGCCATAAAATTGAACGATCGATATGAAACCCATATACAGTGGGTCTTGTATCCAAGACCTCATTGTCTACGAGTTGAGCAAACAACTCGGGTGTAGCCTTATTAATATTAGGCTAAATGCCCAAATTATCCCTGAACTTGCACAAAAATGACAAGTTCCCCCCTAAACTTTTTTTCTTGCCTGATTGCACACAGTCATTAAAAAAAAAGGACATATGCCCACAAAACTGTTATCTTACAAAAGTAAAAGTATGAGATAACGGTTTTGTTAGCGGCATGGGAACATTTGTCCTTTTTTTAACATCGGGATGCTTTTTTAATATCCGAGTGCAATCAGGCAAAAAAGAAAGTTCAAGGAAAAAATTGTCCATTTTTTTTGCAAGTTGGGGGGTGGGAGATTTTGGCATTAAGCCATTATTATCATGTTGTGCAATTGAGCTATATATATGCATATAGCACAAAACACACAGAAATCTGAAACATTTCATGGAGTATGTTCATGCATTGCAATAGTAATAAAGTTAAACTCAAATATAGAAGAAATCTAATATTAACATAGTGAACAATAAAGAGTTGGAGAGTACTAGTATAGTATACCAATATGGGCCGAGAACAGATGCTGATGGTTTGATTTTCTGAGTAAGTGGCCTCCATGGTTTGCTTTTCGATTATGTTCCCTTATCTTTCCCATTTCCACCAGCAGACGGATCTGTTTTTCCATTCTTCTGGTCTGATGAATCCCCAGCCTTTCCATCCGAATCTTTCTTCTTATATGGCTTGTTACAATTAGGGTATTTTCCACCATCTCTACTCTCAGCATTTTTTTCACTGTAACATTTACCACAGATTTTGAAACCACAGTTGCAAGGGAGAATATCTTCACCACGTTCATCCCGCATCACCTTTCCTTGGCATTCGGCCACTGCGCATGATGATAAAGAGCCTTCATAAGCACCGGCCATCTGGGGATGGTTTGGTTCAGACTCCATCAGCTTCTCCATAAGAAAATGCTGTGTTTCCATTTCGTATCCACCTGTAAAAAGTGAATTCAAAGTTTCCTGCTCGTCAACCTTTTTAAGAAAAGGATCATCTTCATGTTTGGTCTGGATTTTGCCCGCCATTGAAATCACTACTAAGTACTAACAAGCTTACTATCTACATCATCCCCTCGAATACCCTATTTATATTGTAGCGCAAAGTGATAAATCACATGTTCTAATTGCAAATTTAGTTACTACTGTCTCCACATCGGACCAAAATAGCTTCTTCTGGTTTTTCTTCTCAATTATTTATACAGAATCTATCAGAAAGTTGATAAAATTAGTGGTTTCTTTCAAACTTGTGGCAATGGTTTTGCCAAATGAATAACTACGGTTTTGCCAAATGAATAACTACTAGAAATATCGATGAATATATTCGAAAGCAACAATAATGAAAAGACATACATTGATCAGGATACTAGAACTTTACCAGCACTACCACAAAACAGCCCAATTGCGGTGACTTTTTTTTTTTTTTTTTTTTTTTCTATATAGTGGTGTTTATAAATGCCGCTATAGTGTCTAGCGGCGTCGCGATCAAACGCCGCCAGAAACGCCGCTAAATTCGGTGTCGCAATGCATAGCGGCGTTTTTAATCAAACGCCGCCATAGTATAACAGCGTTTTTCGCTACAATTACGGCGTTTATCAAACGCCATGAATGAATTTGGCAACCTGCTAAGGAAATTACCCATAGCGGCGTTTGTCCACCAAAACGCCATAATATGGTGGCGTTTAAGTTGGACAAACGCCCCAATTTAGTGGCGTTTGTCTTTCCAAAATGCCACTAAATGGTGGCGTTTTTCATTAAGAAACGCCACCATTGCATTTATTTCTTTAAAAAAAAATATCCATGAAACATATTTAGACATAATATAAAAAATTATATTTATTATTTTAATAATAATGTTTTACATACAACTAACAATTGTATTATCTCGACTATAATTAAATAGACCAAAAAGAAAATGCTTCAAATGATTCCATGTGTCCAAGGACTTATGCAATTCATAACCTCCTAGGCACCAATGAAAATCTTCTATTTCCTTCTCAATATCAAGTTCCTACAAATAACCAAAAACATTATTTAGTAAATAATTTAATCATTGGAGCAAATTTAGTAGTAATTAATAGTAATTGAACTATTCAGTTATATATGTATATATGAATTCAAGTTTATTACAAATGGAACTCACACATGAAAGAGACACACTCAACAACATAAAACCACTAAGCATTTCTTAGCATTTATTTTCTTCCTACAAAGGACAGTTGTGGTTAGATTAACCAAGAAAATAGTCCTTGGCACCCCACAACTCACCACTGACCAAACAATTAATCCTTTATGTATACTAAAGCAGAAACCAAAACAAATCCATCATTAGCCACATATCAGGAAGAAGTTGTCTAAAACTTATTTCCAGCATCATTGCATGCAAAAAACAGAAATTTAGCAAAATAGAGCAGCCCATTAACAAAGATCAGTTGATGATGCTCCCTCGATTTAAATGACCATGACCAGCAGTTTCTCAAAACCCTCAAGTACATCGATAAGCAAATCAGACAGTTCTCATAACTAGCACTCAAGTTCTTAATCTAGCAAAGCAGCAGCAAGTCAAAGCAAATTACAAACAGGCTCCACCTAAGAAGAGTAAGCATTGGAACTAACAGATATAATTTCCTAAGAAGAGTAAGTATTGGAACTAGCAGCAAGTCAAAGCAAACTTATAGTTCTGCATATATGAGCATGCATGCCAACTAAAGATCAGCAATAGAAAGGGAAATTAATTACCTCAGCATGCTGAAAGATTGGAACCAAACACGATATCACGGCCATGATAATTGGTGAAATTTCTTGACAAACCTGAAATCAAATTAGTACATGATGAAACCTTTCACATTCTCACCAAAAATCCAAAGTATTTGTTTAGAAAAAGTATATGGAATCTTGGACAAACCATTATAAAATACCCATCCAATTGCTAAAACTAGTTCACTGCTAAAAAGTTATTCTAGGTAGGTACTTGGTTACTTTTTCTTTTTGCATGTTCATGCAATGGATTTTTGGGCCAATAATATATTAAAGGCTCATCTTAGTCCTGAAACACATTCCAATATATAGCAATCAAAATGAGAAAAAAATGATAATAAGCAAAAAAGGAATAGTCAGCCCTCAAATTTAAGTAGAACTTACAAGAATACTTCTTCAGTAATCTCAATAGATCTTATAAGAATTTCAAACTCAAAACCATGTGATGCCATTGTGAAGAACTAATCTCAACTCAAAATCATGTGTAAGACATTAAGTAGCCCGAAAACTTAAAGTGAGGTATTCTAAAATAGTACCTTTTTTAGATGTTTTAGGAAGATTGTTAGTAAGACAAAGATTAACAAAGCCTGTATATGCCAAGTTCCCAATCGTTTCTGCACATTTTGAACATTTTTGTTTGTTTGAAGCAGGGGAACAAGGTTGAGACTATTTCTAGGAAAATATTAAGAAAAGAACATGTTCAAAGTCTCTAAGTAATTATATAGTAATCTGTTAACCATGGTATTGCAATTTTTGTTTCCATTCTTGGATCAAAATCAGTTTGTTTGTCACCAAGGTGCAATAAGATGGTAAAACTTCAATTCCAGACACCAAATTTGGTGCATATCTGAACCAATCCAAATGAACCTTAAATGGTTTTCATAATGGCCTTACTTGTGCTTCTTTAAATGTGTTAAAATGTTACAGAACATTTATGAGATCAAACATACTAAGTTTGTTTCATGAAGACAATATCATAATTTGAAATATATGTTATGCAACAGCAAATTGCACAGTTTCTTTTTCCTTTTTCTTTTTTTTTTTCAAACCCTCCAAACGCATACAAGGTCAATTAATATCAAGGCTTATGTTCAGTTGACAGGAATCCCCATAAAATGCAATTCCAAGAAAAACCAAAACCTTAAACTCAAGTAAACTCAACGATCTAGTCTAGATGTTTAGTGAGTTTGACTTCAGCACAACTTCAAAAACTAAGACAAGATCAAAACTTAAGACGAGAATAAGAATACTGAATAAATTTGAACTAAAAGCCAAATTAGTGAACACATGAAACAACTAATTCCAGAAAATACCTTGTTCAAAGAAAGAACCATAAGAACTTTCCCAAAATACCTTTAGGTCTATGTGGTATACACCCTTACTATGATAATGAGAAACAGCGTCAAAGAGCTGTTGAAAGTATCATCTACATTCATCTTCAGAAAGTCTTCCACAGTGAACCTAGACAAAGAGTTAAAGAGAAAATCAGTGCTTTTCAAAAATAAGCTGGGAATATCATGAAACTCATGAAGGTAAAAATGAGAAACATTATCTAATTACACCGTAATGCTTCAAAGCTCAAATAAGAAACATTTCAGATCTATAGTTGGCTAAGCACGAAATCTTAAAAAAAAAACAAAAAAAAAACCCCATAATTTTCAATCTTGTGTTAACCACATGGAAGAATTAAAAGGCAAATTAAGGAAATGAATATACTAATAATTATGCTAAACTGATTAAAAAAAAACTACTAACAGAAGCAACCGACTACGAGAAGGAATGAAAGGCAAAAATCTGTCTTGCTCGCATCGCTCTTCTTTATCTATGAAGTTTATCTCCCTTCGCTCTTCTTTATCTCCCGTCGCCCAAAACCCACAACAAATTTTCACGATTTGGATGAAATTTTCTGGTAAAAAATGGGGCAAACATGAAATTGGAAAAGAATCTAGGTCATCGATGCATTTGGGAGCCAAACAGTTGGGGATTTTTCATGGTTTGTTTAAAGGATTTCACGACATGGAAGAGGGATTTGGAGGAGGGATTTTTTTTTCTTTTGGCGTTTGAAGCAAAGACTTACTAGCAAATTCTGTTTTTTAAATGAGGGCTCGGGCCTTTTGGCTTTTGGCTGAATTGGCCAGCTACAGTAACGACGTTTTTATCAAAAACGCCGTCGTCTTATAACCATTACGGCGTTTTTGTTTAACAAACACCGTGACACGTATTTTTTCAACCTATATTTCAATTTCGCGCGATAAAAAAAAAGGGGGGAAACAGGTAAGGCGATTAATTTGTCCAACTACGGCGTTTGCTTTACCAAAAGCCACTATTTCGCGGCGTTGGTAAGCCACAAACGCCTGAATAATGATTGGGTTATTCCGGTCGTGCGAAAAAAAATGAGGGAAATCACATTAGGCGCCTAATTTGTTACTTTAACGATGTTTTCTTAGTATAAACGCCGCTAGAATGTCTATATGCCAGCGTTTGCATCTGATAAACGCCGTTATAATAATTGTTGTTGGACAAATAGCGGCGTTTGAAAGAAACGCCGCAAAATTTACGCCACTATTGGCCATTTCTGCGTAGTGCAGCTGCTATTAAAAAAATGGTTGCACTAATTAACATTCATGTGCTTTCTATATATATTGTTCCAATGGCTTCTATGATTAACCAAAATCAATTTGGAATCCTGAAATCCATACTGAAAAAGTAGATATATTCGCTTGGAAATCAAATGCAGGTCTTAAATTAACACAAGCCACAAAGTACTATAATGATAGAGGCAGGAGTATGTCCAAAAAAAAAATATTGTGTTTATAACTTTCTACTAGAAGAACTAAAGAGGATTGTGCTAAAAAAACAAAGAACTAAAGAAGAAGGATACAAGTTCTTTACTATCACGTTTTAAATACTACTTCAAGGCCTAATGGGGTATTCAATACTCAATTTAGTGAAAGTAATCAAATCTAGGGACGTTTACGTTTGGGGCAGTGGGGCAACTGCCATACTGAAATCCACTAATGTATTTTGGTCTCAAAATTTTATATCCTTTATGATTGCCGCCGAAAAAATATTAAAGATATATGATAGTGCAAATACAAAAAAAATAGGGAGAATTTCAAAATAGGACGGTGTACTATACATATTTGTTACTTGGTACTCTCATAAAAATAATTATTAAGAAGGAAATAATATTTTACAAAATTAGTAAAAGGGAAATCAATTTTACTTTATTATGATATTATTATCTTTAGTGAATCAAAATTTAAGCTTCATCATAAGTCCTAAAAATTATGAACAATCGTTCAAAGAAAAAAAAAACACAGAAAACCTAACTTTCTTAGCTTTCTTTCACACTCATATTTGCTTGATTTTTCTTTTTCAATTCATAAAAAGAAATCAAAATAGCTTGCCATTGGTGAATTGAGTTTGTAGTTTCCCCTATTTTCCTCATTTCCAACGTACCGTGAGATTGTTGAAATTTCATGGAAACTACAAAGTATAAATACAAATTTAGTTTGAAATAATTAAATGGATATGAGAAGAGAAATTAAAAATCCCTTCTGATTAAACGGTTGTGAGAAATACCTATATTATATATAAAAGTATGAGTTCTTGTAAAACTTTTGAATCGTTCATTATATTCTTATTTTTCGAATATATTTCTTAAATACCATTGTTTAAAGTTTTATAATTTTACTCAACTAAAAACTCTATTTTTATTTAATTAAGTCTAATATCCTTATAACTATTTTATTTTAATTAAAAACTTAAATATTACAATTTTAAAAATATACTTTTATAGTTTTACTCAATTAAAAACTCTATTTTTATTTTATTAAATCTAATATTTTTATACCTATTTTATTTTTACCATTTTACTAATTTAATTAAAAAAACTTATAAAGTTTTTAAAAATAGAAAGATGAGTAACATGAAATTATTTCATTTGACTTGAAAAGTTATAGGAGTCAATCAGGCTGGTTGGACGAGTTTCGGGTTCGGGTCATCTGGGTATAAATCAGATGAGACACGTAATTTTCTCGGGACATTCGGGTTTCAGCTCATTTAGGTTCAGGTCATTTGGGTCTCGGGTCTATTGGGTCTAGGGTCAGGCGGGTTCAGGTTTTGGCCTCATGTCACTCAGGTTCTGGATCATTCGGGTTTTGGGTTTTGTCGGGTATAAGACTCGGATTCAATTGGAATTTTATTAAATAAAACATAATTTTAGTTTATAATATTCTTGGATCATTCCGGTTAACTTCTCGGATTATTCGGGCTATAGGTTTGTCGGGTCTGCATAGGATGGTTTCCGGTAATTTACATTTTCTGATCAAATCGGGCAAGCCGGGTTGGACGGATTATCAAGTTTGAATCAAGCTTGACAACTCTACATATAAATAATTTCAATTATTATTTTAATTTTTTTTAATTTAAACATGATGGGTAATGTGCAACGCACGTGGAAGTGAGGACTAGTATTTTTAAAAAACCAATTTATTGAAATTAAAGTTGTAAAAATAAAATATTTATAAAAATATTGAATTTAATTAAATAAAATAGAGTTTGTAATAGAATAAAACTGTAAAAGTTTAAACATATCATTTAAGAAATAAATTTAAAAAATTATAATATATATTATGTAATTAAAATAGTAAAAATGGTAAAAATAAAATAGTTATAAATAGATTAGATTTAATTAAAAATTCTAATATATTTAAGTTTTTTTTAATTAAAATAGTAAAATGGTAAAAACAAAATAGTCATAAAGAATTAGATTTAATTAAATAATAATAGAGTTTTTAGTTGAGTAAAACTATAAAAATTTAAACAATGACATTTAAGAAATATATTCAAAAAATAAGGGTATAATGATCGATTAAAAAGTTTTACAAAACTCGTACTTTTTTATATAGTATAGATGTTTTCTCATGTACCAAATAGTTAATATTCTTGGTACACCACCCCCTTTTTGAAATTTACCCAACCACAAATTTTAAGATAAAGACCACCGATCAAATTTAAAATTAGAAAAAGACAAGTTCAATGGTAAAATAGCACAACATTTTTACTTTCACTTTCATCTTATCCAAAATTCTTCCAATTCCTAAAATACTACCAGCAGAGAGAGAAAAAGCATCGAAGGTCATAAAACCTCAAAGCGGACCGACCACTTTCTCTTCAAATATATAGTAAGTGTTGTATTATTCTTAAATTAATTCATTATGGTTTTTTATAATAATTTTTCATTATGGTAAAATAATTATTTGACGTCACTTGAGATTTGATAATTATTTATAATGATGAAAATTTTAGAATTCATTGAATTTATTTATGTTTGTATGTCATGGAAATGATAGAATGGTTGATAGACACTTATTTACCTTAATTATTTACGCTTAACTTGATGATTTTTAACCTATCTTGTTGAATTAATATTTAATTGCTTTGTTTTTGTCTTATAGGTACTTCTAGAGATGTTGATTATGAAACAAGACAAATCAATGTGATTTTGTAACAATTTGGAGAATCAATGCGAAAAATTGAGTTTGGAGACTTAACCATGGAATTAGCGATCTTATTGGACGCGATTGGATAGCAAAAAGAGGAAAAAGAATGCGAAAATCTCGTTCTGAAATTTGAGCTATCTTCTCCTTGTTTGTCTTGTTTTGCAGAGGAGATAAGGTTGGGGTTGGCAAGGTGAGCTGGCATGGCGAGCTGGCCTGGCCTTACTCTATTTCAGTGGTAATTTCTCCTCTCTCTATAACAGAATTGGGATTATTTCCCTGGAGATTATTTGTGAATGTTATTAGGTACACTGCCTGTAAACACCCATTTTTGTCATGTATCCTTCAATTTAAATCGATTTATTTCTTATTTGGCATTAGGGTCACCCAGGGGCATTTTGGTCATTTTTTTACATTCGGGGGGCACTTTTGGCATTTTTACATTCAGGGGCATTTAGGTCATTTTTGCATTCAGGGGCATTTAGGTCATTTTAAGTTCACTTTTAATTTAGATTAGCTAATTCATTTCAGTCATTTAGGTTGCATTTGAAAACCCCAAAAAAAAAGGGTCTTTTATGAATGATTGGTGATTTGGCATATAATCATTTTGGGAAACTAATTTGCTTCAAAATTAATTTTATAAGACTTTTCTTCACATAACATAGCACAAGTAGAATCTGCATTTTCATTTTGCTACAAAATAGTTGCGTTGTTATTACAAAAATACAAAAAAATGGAAATGGGGAAAATACAAAAAAGAGAATAAAGTAGAAGTCCCATGACCCTGTCCTTGGTTTTTTTTTCTTGAGTTCTAAGCTCCGTTTTTCCTTATCTGATCCATGTTGAACCTGCAAACAAGAAGGAAAAGAAAGAATTGAGTTTATAAGCTGCTAAAATGACAAGGCCTGACCAAGATTCTATTAAAAAAGCAAAGTGGCCATCTTGCTGAATAGAAACACGACAAGTTCATCAATACCATATTCATTCTATTTTTAGCATACAAATAAAAGCAGGACAGTGAACGAAAGTTTTAGGCACTTCAGCTAATAGACAAGATAAAGTCGAAAGCATAGAACCAAAGTCAGGAACTCATCATATTGCTAGCAAATAGAAGGCAACGATCACAGCAAGCTATCAGGGGCATTCGAATACATTGCAATTAAAAGCCCAATTTCATCATCAGCTGCCCAGGAAGCCATTCAGATCAATTCAAACATGTATTTAAAAATGCATTAAGGCATGCCAAGCATTTACCAGAAGAATTGAATTTGACAAGGAAGGCACAAAAATGACATTGAGCAGCAACTAGGACAATGGCATTCGAGCAGTCAATACAATTCAGCAGCAATCGCATAGTCCCATGAAGACTAAATTTGGCAAAAGCAGTGACTTTGATCAAAACAGTTAGCAATACAGTGAGCAATATAGGCTCGAAACATCAGGAAGTTGAGGCAAAAACAATGAGTGAAGAGAGAGTGAGAACAATGGCCTAACATAAAGCAGTAAGCACTTGACAATAGGTTTCTGAATAAGTGCATGTGCAAATTCAGCAGATGTCAAAATCAGGCACACTTCCAGCAAAGTCTCAAAGCCATTCCTACAGTTCGTATCATACATAAGCAGTGGCATATCAAGCTCTAATGCATCGGTTCAAGCACAAAGGCTTACTCATGGAAATCATTGCATTTAAGGGACTGAACCATGAGAAATTAAGGCCCAATTCAAAGTAAAGCAGGGCAATTCCCCAAGGCACATAAGGCAAGTATCTCAAAGTCAAAACAGGCCAGCATTCAACCTAACTCGATCCTATACAGAGGCTTATCATAAAATTGCAGCTCACAAGCGCACCAACAAACCCAATTCAGCATAAGCAAAATTGCATTCGGTTATAACAGATAAAAGAAACAGTTACAGGAAGAGAAAAGGCTCACAAGCTTACCATGCCAGCTCAGCAACCTCTCCACACGTGCACCACAAAAATCACTTGAAGGAGAAATGGCAACTCAGCACCTTCCTTTCGATCCGATCCTCATTGCCGGCTCATTCTTATCCCATTCCCAGTGGTAAACGCACCTGTCACAAGAGACAAAAGAATCGGTTAGGGAACGAAATGAAAGGAAAGGGATAAGAAGAAAATACAGCTACAAGAGGGGGGGATGGAATCGACTGGACACATGGAATATCGAGGATTGATCCTCTCTCTTCTCTCTGACTCATCAACCAATTCTCTCTCGGAATTCTCTAGAGACTCCCTCTCTATTTAAAAAAATTTCAGAGGCGGATTCACAGGGGATCTTCTCTTTCATCCATACGAATTCTCTCTAAAAAATGCACTGATCTTTCTCTCTTGATTCGGGGAAACACACAACTCTTACTCTCTCACACTTCGATCAGAGTCACTCTCTCATTCAAAAACATAGAAGTCTCTCTCTCTCATTTTTTTTCGGCATCCAAAAATTCAAAGCTTTCCCTAAAAAAATTAAAGAGTTAGGGTTCGTCATAAAATATTGGGGCTTTTCAAAATTAAGAAGATATTTGGGAAGTTTGAACAATGAAGATGAAGGAAAGAGGGGAAGAATAGTATACCTGAAAGTGAGGATCACTTGGCGGTTAAATTGCCAGATCTGAAGACTTCTTGAATGCCTTGGGTGATGTTTGATTCACGGGTTTAGAGGCCGGTTTTGATGAATCAAAGCAAGAAGACTCCATGTTGAGAAATCTAGAAGCCAAGGCGATGGTTTTCACCGTGGAAAGCGGCTGAGCGAAGATCGATCAAGGCAGGAAGAAGAGAAGTGCTCATCGAAGAAGAAAAGAGTGAAGCAAAGAAGAAGGAAAGAAGTTTTAACGAGAATGAGGAAATTTGAGCTGTAAGACGTCGTTCCAGGTATGTTGGTTTGGTGCATTGGTTGATTGAGGCTGTTCTTGTCGTTTTATTTCCAATTGGGTTAAATTTGAGTACTTTTAGGCCTTAATAATAAATTCTTATGAAGATTTAGGTTTACAATTTCCCATTTATTAGTGTTGAAAGGAAAATCTTGTTAAAGTTGCTGTCTTTATTTGTTTATGGAAAGAATTAAGGATGATAAAAATGACTAATAAGTATTAAGGCTCAAACTTTTATGTTAAAATCAATTTAAAAATTGAAGCTTTGGTCTAAAAGTTCTCTTAAGTTCAATTTGATTCAAAAATAATTCTTCGATTCCGTCTTGAGTTTATTTTAATTGGAAAAATTAAAACTTTAATTCAAAGTTTGGATTTTTAAACTAAAGTTAGCTTGGAGATTTGGATATTAAACTATTTTCTTGAGCTAATTTTAATTTGAAAGTCATAACCTTTAGTTAAAGGTTTGACCTTTTAAATTGAAATTAACTTAGAATAGGGATTGATGAATTTATTTGGATCAATGTTGACTTAAAAATTAAAACTTTGGTTAAGAATTTGGTTCTTTCTAGGTTTAAGTTAATTGAAGAATTAATCTAAGTTTCTCATGCTAGCTTCACTTAATTTCGTCTTTGATTTTGGATTTATTTTTGATTGGTGCACGTTATTGATTTGTGTTTTATGCACCTGAATTTTGCTAATCTTTTACTTGATGCGCAGGAATGTCCCCAGTCCGACCAAATTGGCCATTAGGCTTTCGTTTCTTTTAAGTTATTTGTCATTTAAATTAGTGGTTTAATTAAGCCATTGGGTTTGTAATGAGTTAGTAATTTAGCATAGAGGTAGAGAAGTGCTTAATTACATGCATATCATGTTTATCTATCATTAATTATAACTGTTTGCATTCCATGCCACCATTATAAATCTCGATCAATAAAGAGGCGTTTTTAACTACGACGGGCAAATCTCGGGTAAAGGTGCAGGAGCACAACCTCTCAAGGTTTTGCCCCGAGATTGATTGATTTTCACGAATATCCCTGGAGGGCCGGGTTAGGTTCGTAAAAGCCAATTCAAGTAAACTCCTTTTTATTAATCAATTAATAAACCGAACTTTGCATTCATCATTTCATACATGCATTAGTTATTATTTAGGTCAAATTTGAAGGAAACAAAAAAATAAAAAAAATGGAAAAATTAGAAAATCAAAAGATGTAATAAAAGGTGTTTTCAAAAATGGTTTTAATTATGTTTCCTTACTCAGTTTTCAAAAATTTAAAAAAAAAATGGTAATTCAAGAGTTTTCAAAGGTAAGCATTTTCAAAATTGATTAAAACGTAAACCCTTTTAAATTAAAGGTTCAATTTTGGATTAAAATTAGTTTGGAAATCGATCAGTAAATCCTTTTGGTTTAATCTTAATTTGGAAAATCAAGTCTTTGGTTTAAAGATTTGATTATCAGATTAAAATTAATTAAGAAGTAAATAATAGAATCTTTTTGAGCTAATCTTAATTCGAAAATTAGAACTTTAATTTAAAGGTGAGTTTTTTTTCCTAATAATAAGATTTTTGGCAAGCTAATCAACTAAGTTTTTCTTTAAAAATTAAAAAATGGAAAAAAAGAGTTTTGACATTGCATTTTAAAAATCTCTTCTCGGTGCGGGAGACTCAACAAGGGAACAAACAGTGAAAGAGAGTTAAAAGGAGAATTAATCGACGGTCGTTCGATTGTATTCTTCAAAACTTTCGACATTTAAACTTGTTTTGAAAAAATGATTTTTTCTTTTTCTTTTATAACACTTTCTATTAATAATCAAGATTAGGGTAAAAGCAATCGTTTTTATTTAGACCCATTAGATCTTAGTTTAGATTAGAGGTATCGTCATTTGACAGGCATTTAGGGGTGCTGATCCTTCCCCAAATGTAACAGACTCCCGAACCTAGATTTAGGTTGGAAGACCGGACTTTAGGTTTAGTAGGTCCAATGCCGAGCTTTGGATTTAACTAGATTTAGGAGATCATTAGGTGGCTAATCACACCTTAGAAAAAAGATTAGTGGCGACTCCTCTTTTCCAAAGTCGTTTCGGCAGGGTTCCCCGGACCCGAACGTTTCGACACTACCTTTTCATTGTATGCTGAAATTTGTTGATTTGGCGATTGCCTTTGCGCCCTTTAATTTCGCATGTGATCATCTTACCAAAATTGCAAAAATTGAATGCATCTCACTTTTGTAAACTGAACTGCATGTGAACTGTTGAACCTATTGTTTATCTTTGATGTGTTTATATACACACATATATGCACCTCCTTACATATGTAAATTTCAAATAAATAATGTAATAAATTTACAGTGGATATTATATATATATATAATTGTTTCTTTGTTTTTTAGGTCAAAGGTTAATTACTCTACCCTTTTAAAGTGCATCGAGAATCAAGATTTGATGCTGCAGAGTCGCGTGAGATCTGTAGAATTGTTGGCTTTTTCACCTAGATTGTTGCTTACTAAATTCCAAGGCGACTCTCTTTCTTACAGCAAAAAAAAAAAAATCAGGGTGAGAGTTGGTTATCATGATGATTCAATAAAAAAACAGTGCATTGATTGGTAAATTCAAAATGAAACTAACTGGGTTTACAAAAGATCCTCTGTGGGGACTAACAGGGCGAACAAGGCTTTTGAAAACCATAACAAGGCTCCAAAAGAAGGTGAATGGGTATCATCTCTGCCAATTGCTTATTATGGACATCGCTAAGTTCAAAAATATGACTGATTCCATTGGTAAAAACACGCCAAATGATATTTGTTGCAACAGTAGAGCACTAAAATATCATAATAGGCATCATAGGTCTATTAGCGAGGTGTTTTTTCCAACAAGCCTGAAGGGTTTTCAAGTATGCTATGGTGCAAGAACATAAGCTTATTTGTCAGAGTGGCTGTCATGTTATATACACAACAATAGACTATTTATAGCTATAAAACAAAATAAATATTGCTAACTGAACAACAAAAACTCTAAACCCAGACTCTGATACTAATTAAGTATAACCTGACTCTGCTACCAACTATTTAGATAGTGAATAAAGAAAATGCTCGCTAAACGACCCATATATGTTTTATATAACTTACATAAAAAAAATAAGCTATTAGTTTTTTGTGTCTTATGTATATACTTATTATATTATCTATTATATATATATATATAACGTATGTTTGTGTATACACACACATATATACAACTTATATATGTAAATTTCAAATAAATAATGTAACAAGTTTACAATGGATACTATATATAATTGTTTCTTTATTTTTTAGATCCAAGGTTAATTACTCCACCCTTTTGAAGTGCATGGAGAAGCAAGATTTGATGATGAAGAGTCGCATGAGATTTGTGGAATTGTAGGTTACAAAAGATCCTCTATAGGGGCTAACAGTGCGAAAAGGCTTTTAAAAACCATAATAAGGCTCCAAAAGAAGTTAAAGGGGTATCACTTCTGCCAATTGCTTCTCCTGGACAGAGCTTAGTTCAAGAATCCGATTGATTATTTTGCAACACATGCAAAATGGTATTTGTTGCAATAATAGAGCATTAAAAGATCATGATAGGCATCATAGGTCTGTTTCAACGAGCCTGAAGGGATTTCTATCATGCTCCTGTTAGGTTTTAGACAGAATGAAATCAAATAAACTAAGTTAATTGAATAGACAAAACTATAAACCCTGACCCTAATACTAATCAAGTATATCCTAACTCTGATACCCCCTATTTGGATATCGAATACAGAAAATGCTCGCTAAATTAGTTTTGTGTCTTACGTAGAATATATTTATTTATATTATGTATTATATATATATATATATATAGTCTATGTAAGTGTATATACACACATATATACAACTCTTTATATATGTAAATTTCAAAAAAATAATGTATTAAATTTACTGTGGATATTATAAATAAATATATATAGTTGTTTCTTTGTTTTTTAGGTATATGATTACTTACTCCATCCTTTTGAAGTGCATGGATAAGTAAAAATTAATGATAAAGAATCGCATGAGATCTGTGGAATTGTTGACTTTTTCACCTAGATTGTTGTTTATTAAATTCTAAGGTGTCTCTCTTTCTTAACAAAAAAAAATAAAATTACAGGGTGAGAGCTATAAAAGAAAATAAATTGAACTAACTGAATAAACAAAAACCTAAACCCTGACACTGATACTAATTAGGTATAACCTAACTCTTATACCCCCTATTTGGATAGCGAATGCAGAAAACTCTCGCTAATTGACCTATATACATTTTAAAAAACTTAAATCCAAAAAAAAAGTTATTAGTTTTTGGCTTATTCAATGAGGAATTGTTATCTTCAAAATTTTATTAGGTATCTGAGCAGGATGTGAAGTCATCAATCAACAAAAAGCGCCTCCAGTGATGTGACCCCATGTCACAAATCAGGGGAGCTTAAATTTTGGATTCAAATTATTCATTTTCCTTACACCTAAATGTTGAATCTGACCCGAATGTTGAAAATAATATCTTTACTCACTGTTTGTTTAATCTGACTCTATTCTTGTGATAAACATATTATGTAGGAATCTGAAGCTCCCTTCCACTGGAAATATTCATAATGAAATCCTGAAACTAATTGAAAGTTTTATTCAAGTGAAATTAGAATTTGTCATAGAGAAAGGAGTCAAGTTGCAGACATTTTTTTTTTTCGCAAGGATCAGCCAACTGCCAACTGGATTGTATATTAACGATAGATACTTTTCTTTCTTTTTCTTTCTCTTCATTTTTTTTATTTACTCACAATAGGTATCTTAACTGAAAACAAGTATATGGATTGCCATTTCAACCGTTATATTATATTTTTTAAAATTTATACAAAAGTATTTAATTGCCAAGATACTTGCCATAATCGTGGGGGTGAGTTTTATTTACGCAACCTTCATCTGCGTAATTGCCAAAGGAATATTATTTATTTCCTTATTTGATTGACTTGACGTGAATGACGAAGTATTGAAAATTTTTACATGGTGTACTTATTTTAAAAAGGATACAGAAATCCAAGAGAACCAAAGGGCCACCATTGATGCGACCCCATGCCACAAATCAGGGGAGCTTAAACTTTAGATTCAAATTATTCATTTTCCTTACATCTAAATGTTGAATCTGACCCGAATGTTGAAAATAATGTCTTTTTAAACTGTTTGTTTAATCTGACTCTATTGTTGTGATCAACATATTATGTAGGAATCTGGAGCTCCCCTTCCACTAGAAATACTCAGTAATGAAATCCTGAAACTAAATGAAAGTTTTATGCAAGTGAAATTAAGATTTGTCTATCGTGAAAGGGGTCAAGTTGCATTATTTTTTTTTCGCAAGGGATCAGCCAATCGCCAACTGGATTGTATATTAACGATAGATACTTCTCTTTCTTTATACTTGCCATAATCGTGGGGGTGAGTTTTATTTACGCAAGCTTCATCCGCGTAATTGCTGATAGAATATTATTTATTTTCTTATTTGATTGACTTGACGTGAATGACGAGATTGATTTTAGAGATAGTAAACTTAGAGTATTGGACATTTTTACATGGTATACTTACTTTAAAAAGGATACAGAAACCCACGTGAACCAAAGGGCCACCATTGATGCGACCCATGTCTCAAATCAGGGGAGCTTAAACTTTAGATTCAAATTATTCATTTTCCTTACACCTAAATGTTGAATCTGACCCGAATGTTGAAAATAATGTCTTTACTCACTATTTGTTTAATCTGACACTATTGTTGTGATCAACATATATTATATAGGAATCTGAAGCTCCCCTTCCACTGGAAACACTCAATAATGAAATCTTGAAACTAACTGAAAGTTTTATCCAAGTGAAATTAGGATTTTTGTCTATCGAGAAAGGGGTTAAGTTGCAGACTTTTTTTTTCGCAAGGGATCAGCCAATCGCCAACTGGATTGTATATTAACGATAGATACTTTTCTTTCTTTTTTATTTACTCACAATAGGTTTCTTAACTGAAAAGAAGTATATGGATTGCCATTTCAACCGTTATATTATGTTTTTCAAAATTTATACAAAAGTATTTAACTGCCAAGATACTTGCCATAATCGTGGGGATGAGTTTTATTTATGCAAGCTTCATCCGCGTAATTGCCGATGAGATATTATTTATTTTTTTATTTGATTGACTTGATGTGAATGACGTGGTCGATTTTGGAGATGACAAAACTAGAGTATTGAACATTTTTACATTGTGTACTTACTTTAAAAAGGATACAGAAACCCACGTGAACCAAAGGGCGAATTACATGCTCTTAGAAGATAACAATAAGAATTCCCTAAACCTAGACTCTGATACTAATAAATTATAACCTGACTCTGATACCACCTATTTGAATAGTGAATGCAGAAAATGTTCGCTAAATGACCCATATACATTTTATATAACTTAAATCCAAAAAAATAAGCTATTAATTTTTTGTCTTATGTATGTATATACTTATTTATATTATGTATTATATAATATATATATATATATTTATATATATTGTATGTATGTGTATATACACACATTTATACAACTCCTTATATATGTAAATTTCAAACAAATAATGTAATAAATTTACTGTGGATATTATATATATAGTTGTTTCTTTGTTTTTTAGATCCAAGGTAAATTACTCCACCCTTTTGAAGTGCATAGTGATGCAACATTTGATGTTGAAGAGTCGCATGAGATCAATGATTTTATTGGCTTTTTCACTTATATTGTTGCTGACTAAATTACATGGTAAGGGTGTCATTAATTATCCTGTTTTATATATCCAATCCTTCTACTAAATTTTATGTTAAGTACATATAAGGATTCTGTCCAACAAATTGCTTCTTAAATTCCTTTCGATTTCTTCTTCATTTGTTTTCTTTTGTCATTTCTTGAAGTTGCTATCAAACTCAAACTATCGGTTTTCTTTTTAGTCTTGGACCTAAAAAACAACTAATGTAATAATCTTTTAGAAACTTCTACTGTGGATGAGTGCAGCCAGTAAATCAGCTCATGCGAAAGTATCCTGAGAAGAGTTATAACAAATAGTTTTATTTGTTTGCATGTATAATTAAGTGTGGGGTAATATAAGTTAAGGAAAATTTTAAATTATGTTTATAAGTTTCTTACTATTTGAATCTCACAATATGTTGTGAACTATTAAAAATATGATAAAAATAAATACCTTATTCCTAACGAGTTAGAATGTAATAAAGGAACCAGAAACCCACGTGAACCAAAGGGCCACCATTGATGCGACCCCATGTCACAAATCAGGGGAGCTTAAACTTTAGATTCAAATTATTCATTTTCCTTACACCTAAATATTGAATCTGACCCGAATGTTGAAAATAATGTCTTTACTCACTGTTTGTCTAATCTGATTCTATTGTTGTGATCAACATATTATGTAGGAATCTGAAGCTCCCCTTCCACCGGAAATGCTCAATAATGAAATCCTAAAACTAAGTGAAAGTTTTATCCAAGTGAAATTAGGATTTGTCTATCGAGAAAGAGGTCAAGTTGCAGACTTTTTTTTCGCAAGGGATCAGCCAATCGCCAATTGGATTGTATATTAACGATAGATAATTTTCTTTCTTTTTCTTTTTCTTTCTCTTCTTCTTCTTTTTTATTTACTCATAATAGGAATCTTAACTGAAAACAAGTATATGGATTGACATTTCAACCGTTATATTATATTTTTCAAAATTTATACAAAAATATTTAATTGCCAAGATACTTGCCATAATCGTGGGGGTCAGTTTTATTTACACAAGTTTCATCCGCGTAATTGCCGATGAGATATTATTTATTTTCTTATTTGATTGACTTGACGTAAATGACGAGGTGGATTTTGGAGATGAGAAAACTAGACTATTGGACATTTTTACATGGTGTACTTACTTTAAAAAGAATACAGATACCCACGTGAACCAAATGGCCACCATTGATGCGACCCTATGTCACAAATCGGGGAGCTTAAACTTTAAATTCAAATTAATTCATTTTCCTTACACCTAAATGTTGAAACTGACCCGAATGTTGAAAATAATGTCTTTACTCACTGTTTGTTTAATCTGACTCTATTGTTGTGATCAACATATTATGTAGGAATCTGAAGCTCCCCTTCCACCGGAAATACTCAATAATGAAATCCTGAAACTAATTGAAAGTTTTATCCAAGAGAAATTAGGATTTGTCTATCGTGAAAGGGGTCAAGTTGCAGACATTTTTTTTTCGCAAGGGATCAGCCAATCACCAATTGGATTGTATATTGACGATAGATACTTTTCTT